>SJYT01050219.1:254973-267117 GCA_006410635.1 Cephalophus harveyi | reverse complement strand
CAGTTCTAACTGTTGCTTCCTGACCTGCATACAGATTTCTCAAGAGGCAGGTTAGGTGGTCTGGTATTCCCATCTCTTTCAGAATTTTCCACAGTTTATTGTGATCCACACAGTCAAAGGCTTTGGAATAGTCAATAAAGCAGAAATAGATGTTTTTCTGGAACTCTCTTGCTTTTTCCATGATCCAGCAGATGTTGGCAATTTGATCTCTGGTTCCTCTGCCTTTTCTAAAGCCAGCTTGAACATCAGGGAGTTCACGGTTCACATATTGCTGAGGCCTGGCTTGGAGGATTTTGAGCATTATTTTACTAGCATGTGAGATGAGTGCAACTGTGCACCATTTCCATTGGTGGAGTATATTTCCCATCTCCATGGATGCTTGGCCAGATGGCTTGCTTTGGATTCCGAGATCTTAGCAAATATGATGGATGTAAACCAAAGTGTGACATTGCGATTTATAATAAGAAAAATATATTTGGTCATCAGTCCTCATTTTGGCACAGAGCTCTAAAACCCTGGAATTCCCTAAGTGATAAAAGCAATAAAACAGTCTTTTGCTATTCATAACAGGTCCTTTTCAATCACACATGACTTTATGTAACTGAGGTGACTTTTGGAAAGCCCTTAAGGGTAGAGGCTGGTTTGCCTCTTTGTGACCCCATGGACTGTCTCTTGCCAGGCTCCTCTGTCCATGACATTTCCCAGGCAAGAATACTGGAGTGGGTTGCCATTTCCTTCTCCAGAGGATCTTCCCAACCCAGGGATCAAACCTGGGTCTCCTGCATTGCAGGCAGATTTTTTTACCATCTGAGCCACCAGAGCCCAAAGGATAGGGGTTGGTTGCCAGGGGAACCAATCTGGATTACAAAGTTAGAACTTTCAGCCCCACCCCTTGACACACATCTAGGGAGGAGAGAGGGATGGGTGGTGAATCAGTCCCTAATGGCCAACGATTTAATCACTTGTGCCTATATAATGAAACTTGAATAAAAGTCCCTGGACTGTGGTTTTGCAGAGCTTCTGGGTTGGTGAATACCTGGAGATGTGGCAGGGTATGTGGTCAGAACAGTTGATCAGCTCAGATAACAACCTGGACTAGTGACTAGACTCATGAGGGAGCAGGAGGGTAAGTTTTGCGGCACTGAATCCCTAACCTGTGGAACCAGAGGCTATTTCCAGGTAGATATATCAGAACTGAGTTAAATTGTAGGACATCCAGTTGGTGCCTACTAAGAAATGGGGACTTGCTTGGTGGTACTGACAAAAACATGTCATGGAAATTCCCTGGCAGTCCAGTGGGTAGGACTCTGCATTTTCACTGACGAGGACACTTGTTCAATCCCTGATCAGGGAGCTAAGATTCCACAAGCCAGGAAATGCAGTTGGAAGAAAAAAAAAAAAGATGTCAGAAAATGTTTCTGAGGCACCTGCACCACTGGGCTCACCTTCCTGCAGTTCTGCCAACACCTGAGAGGGCTGCTCATGGGTAGTTGTTGCCACTTCTGCCTGGGCCCTAGAATGAATATACAAGAAGCAGACATAAGACCCAGTCTCAGCGATGAGCCTGGCCCATCTAGGGCAGCTCTGCAGCCTGAATCAGAACTACCCAGTCAAGTTCACCAGTTCAGTTCAGTTGCTCAGTCATGTCTGACTCTTTGCGACCCCACGGACTGCAGCACAGCAGGCTGCCCTGTCCACGAACTCCCAGAGCCTATTCAAACTCACAACCACCACGTTTGTGATACCATCCAACCATCTCATCCTCTGTCATCCCCTTCTCCTCCTGCCTTCAATCTTTCCCAGCATCTGGGTCATTTCCAATGAGTCAGTTCTTTGCATCAGGTGGCCAAAGTATTGGAGTTTCAGCATCAGTCCTTCCAATGAAAATTCAGCACTGATTTCCTTTCAGATTGACTGGCTGGATTTCATTGCTGTCCAAGAGACTCTCAAGAGTCTTCTCCAACACCACATTTCAAAAGCATCAATTCTTCAGCACTCAGCTTTCTTTACAGACCAACTCTCACATCCATACAAGACTACTGGAAAAACCATATCCCCAGCCAAATCTGCAGGTACCTGAGAGATAAATGCTTACCATTATATGCCACTGAGACTTTATAACTGTTTGTTACTTGGTACTTACTGACTGATACAAACAACATCATCATTTTTTAAATAGTATCTCTGCTGTGCATTGATGTTATTATCAGGCACCATACAGATTGCTTTATCTTATTTAATCTTCATTTTAGGAGAGGAGTATTATTATTTTCCTCTTTTATAAATCATGAAACTAAAGCTCAGAAGTTCCCAAGAGGCCTGAAGACCTAGGAAAGAAACCCAAGTTTATCTGACTTCAAAGCTATTGCCCTTTTCATTATGGCTTCAAATAACAGTAGTGCCCACTTACTTACTAACACAACCACTCTGAGCATCAGCTTTTGCATCTGAAAAACCCAGGTAACAAATACAAACTTCATAGGGTTCCTTTGGGAAGTAAATGAGATAATGACTATAAGCCATTGATTTCAATTTCTGATATATAGTCAGTGACAAATGGAGTCTATTATGTTATTAAAGATTAGAAATGTATTAAATAATACTAATTAACTGATATTGATTAAGCATTACTATAACTTGCTCAATGGTTCAGTGAGTAAAGAATCTGTCTGCAATGCAGGAGACACAGGAAAGAGATGAGGGTTCGACTGGGTCAAGAGATCCCCTGGAGGAAGAAATGGCAACCCATTCCAGCATTCTTGCCTGGAAAATTCCATGGACAGTGGAGCCTGGCAGTCTACAGTCCACAGGGTCTCAAAGAGTCAGATACGACTGAGCACACAAGCCTTCTTGTTGTTAGTCACTAAGTCATATCCGACTATTGTTGATCAGTCACTAAGTATTACTGACCCCATGGACTGCAGCACACCAGCTTTCCCTGTCCTTCACTATCTCTCGGAGTTTGCTCAAACTCATGTCTATTGAGTCAGTGATGCCATCAAACCATCTCATCCTCTGTCGCCCCCTTCTCCTCCTGCCCTCAATCTTTCCCAGCATCAGGGTCTTTTCTAATGAGTCAGCTCTTTGCATCAGGTGGCCAAAGTATTGGAGCATCAGTCCAGCAATAGTCTTCCCAGTGAATATTCAGGGTTGATTTCCTTTAGGATTGACTAGTTTGATCTTGCAGTCCAAGGGACCTCAAGAGTTTTCTCCAGCACCACAGTCCGAAAGCATTAGTTCTTCATTCCTCAGCCTTCTTTATGGTTCAACTCTCACCATCCCACAATTCCACCCTTGGTTATATATCCAAAGAAAATGAAAATACTAATTCAGAAAGATACATACACATCAATGTTAATAGCAGCATTATTTAAAATAGCCATGATATGGAAGTAACCTAAGCATCCATCAAGAGATGAATGGATAAAGAAAATGTGATGTGTATATATACAAGTGAAAGTTGTTCAGTTGTGTCCGACTCTTTGCAACCCCGTGGACCTTAGCCTGTCAGGCTTCTCTGTCCATGGAATTCTTCAGGCCAGAATACTGGGTAGACTTTCCCTTCTCCAGGGGATCTTCCCAACCCAGGGATCAAACCCAGGTCTCCCTCAGTGATTCTTTACCGTCCAAGCCACCAGAGCAGCCCAAGAATATTGGAGTGGGTAGCCTATCCATTTTTTAGCGGATCTTCCCAACCCATGAATCAAACTGGGGTTTCCTGCATTGCAGGTGAATTCTTTACAACCTGAGCTACCAGGGAAACCCGTATATATACAATGGAACCCTTAAAAAGAATGAAATTCTGCCATTTGCAACAATGTAGATAGACCTATAGAGTATTGTGCTTAGTGAAATAAGTTAGAGAAAGACAAACACTCTGTTATCACTCTATTATCTTATATGTGGAGTATAAAAAATAAAACAAATTAATACATATAGCAAAACAGAAACAGATATAGAGAACAAACTAGCAGTTACCAACGGATAAAATAGATAAGCAACAGGAACTGAACAGGCTCAGTACTTGTAGCACATGGGCTTAGCTGCTCTGTGGCATGTGGGACCTTCCCAGACCAAGGATGGAGCCTGTGTCCTCGGCATTGGCTGGTGTATTCTTAACCACTGGACTACCAGGGAAGCCCCTACATGTCTTATTATAGACACAGCTTGTCTGTTTGTTTCTCTTCCCCAACTCCGTAAATTTTGAATGCCCAGAGGGGATGGGTCTAATTCACTGAATTCCCATCAACTGGCATATATTAAGAGTCAATACCCAATAGCTGATTTTATTAATCTTGCCATTAAGGTGGTTGTTTTATTAGAGTACAATGGCTACCTCATTGAGTTACCTAGCCTCTTCAGTGACATGAGCTATGTAAAGCCACTGAGTGGACGATTTAATGAATATTTTTCAGTCTTCCCTCCCCTTGAGTCCAAAGAAGGCTACTATCTTGTCCAAAGCACCTTAACTCTTTAGAACAGAATTCAGGTGTCCTGGTTTTCCATCCTCAAAGAGCTCTTTAACGTATTGGGGATTGAGACAAAAGAATTTCCTAGCCTAGAGACAGATTGGCACCTCTGGCTTCCTGACTCCTTTTCATATCGTGTTCCCAGGTCATCCTTTCCCCACAGCTGCATAAAATAAATTGAATCAAACGAACCCCATCATCGCCCCTGCTTCTCTCCGCTGGGGCCAGGAGGAGCCCGGCTATGCAGCACCAATGACAGATAGCAAAGCTCTGTGCTTTTCCTCCCCCCCCACCCCCAAAACAGCCACCCAAGGTCACAGAGAGCCTTTACGGTGGGGCCCTTTAAAGTTACATGAGCAACTTCACAGTGCGAGACCTGACAAACACTGCTTCCAGGTCAGCATTCCCAATGGTAAGCCATGATGTGATAAAAACGACACCTTACCTCTGTGATCTTCTTCCCCCAAGCCCCGTAACCCCAATCATGGGAGAAACACAAGGCAAATCCCAATAGAAGGACATTCTACGACATACCTGACTAGTACTTCTCAAAACTGTCATCCAAACAAAGGAAACCTGAGAAACTGTTGCAGTCAAGAGGAGCCTACGGAAACATGACAATTAAATGTAAAATGGGGACTTTCCCTGCGGTCGAGTGGCTAAGACTCATCGCGCTCAATGCAGGGGGCCCAGGTTCCATCCCTGGTCAGAGAACTATATCCCACACAAGTAAGTATCCCACATGCCTCAACTAAGACCTGACACAGCCAAATAAATAAATATATATCTTTAAACATAATACAGAATCCTGGAACAGAAAAAAGACACTGTAAAAACTAAGAAAATCTGAATAATGTGAGGACTTTAATAAATAATAAAGCATCAGTACTGGTTCATTAGCTGTAATAAATATATCATCTAATTTAAGATATTAATAGGAGAAATTAAATGCAGGGTTTATGGGCTATCCTCACAGTTTTTCTTTAAATCTAAAACTATACTTAAAAATTAATTTTATTTGAAAGCAAAAAATCAGGGCTTCCCTGATGGTCTAGTGGTTAAGAATCCACCTGCCAATGCAGGGGGCACAGTTTCGATCCCTGGTCCGGGAAGATCCCACTTCCCTTGGACTGCAAGGAGATCCAACCAGTCCATTCTGAAGGAGATCAGCCCTGGGATTTCTTTGGAAGGAATGATGCTAAAGCTGAAACTCCAGTACTTTGGCCACCTCATGCGAAGAGTTGACTCACTGGAAAAGACTCTGATGCTGGGAGGGACTGGGGGCAGGAGGAGAAGGGGACGAACGAGGATGAGATGGCTGGATGGCATCACGGACTCGATGGATGTAAGTCTGAGTGAACTCCGGGAGATGGTGATGAACAGGGAGGCCTGGCGTGCTGCGATTCATGGGGTCGCAAAGAGTCGGACACGACTGAGCGACTGAACTGAACCGAACTGAACTCACTCACCACAACTAGAGAAAGTAGCAACGAAGACCCAATGCAACCCAGACCCAGCACAACCAAAAACAAAAGTAAATAAATCAATCTTTTTAAAAAATTGACTAGCTTTCAATCTCTCAAAACTATGATGTTAATGTATAATATTTCCTCAAATATTTGTATTCAAGGAGTTTCAGAATAGACCCCATGAATAAAATACAGGAAAAGCTGCAGAGAAATTGATTTCTCCAGAGAGTAAGAAAATAACACCCAGTGCTGATTCAATGATATGAGGGATCAAAGGAAGAACAAGCCAAGGGAAGGAGAATTATTCCAATCAGTTTCCCACTGCAGAAACCATAAATAGAAATATGAAATCAAGCCGTGAATCTCTCTTTGAGAAAGGGGAGGTGATCAACAGCATACATCTTGTTTCACTGCCCCACCAAGATGACACTCTTTCCAAAGAGGGAAAAATGAGCTGCCAATGAGAAATCATTTGGATGACTAAGAAAGACATCTTCTCAGAAACTTCCAAATCAAGTTTGACTGTTAATCAATGTGCCAAGCTGTGGTTATATGTCATTTCTTCTCCAGAAGATGGAGCTTTAGTCTAAAACATGGATGCAAAGAGAGGCTGGCAAACTGGGTTCAGAATGATAGCATTCAAAGAAAATGCATAAGATTGGGTCTGTATCAAGGAGGTTACAAAAGCATTTTTAAATCACCTTGGAGACTTCATTTGACCTGATTCTCCCATTATAAACAGCCATTGCTTCAACTGTTTTTAGCCAGGCAAAAAGGAAAATTTCAGTGGGAGTTATAAAAAATGATTATGTATCATCTTGTTTTAATGTGGCATTTGTCTTTCCAGAAGTCTAAATGCTGACTATTAACTTGTGGTGCAGTTTGTATGTTGAAGGAGGTGACATTTAAATACACTGTTCTGGTAAATTTATTACACAGAAACAAATTTTCTCAAATGTAAAAGTCATCTCTCATGCTTTATTCTAAAACAGATCAGTCAGACTTAGCCTCCAGGACACTCTTGTGGATTGAATATTTGTGTTCCCCCAAACATTGAGATCTTAACCTCAACCTAAAGATGTTAGGAGATGGGAACTTTGGGGTGGGGTTAGTGCCCTTATAAAAAAGGACCCTGAAAGCACTCTTCTGCCATATGGGAACACAACTATCTATGAATGAGAAAGCTGACTCTCATAGATATTGAATCAGCCTTGAATTTGGACTTTCCAGCCTCTAAAACCATGAGAAATAAATAAATGTTTAAGCCACCTGGTTTATGATATTCCATTTCAGCAACCCAAACAGGTGACAATGTGACGGTTTAGTTGCTAAGTCATGTCTGACTTTTGTGACCTCACCAGGCTCCTCTGTCCATGAGATTTCCAAGGCATGAATACTGGAGTGGGTTCCCATTTCCTTCTCCAGGAGGTTGTCCTGACCCAGGGATGGAACACAAGCCTCCTGCATTGCATGCGACTTCTTTACCGCTGAGCCGCCAAGGAAGCCCCAACCCAAACAGGCTAAGACACATATCTTGTCTCAGAGGCTCATCTCTGAGTCATCATAATGACCATAGCAATGTCTCATGAGAAGCCAGGATGGCTCATGTGCCATTCCTGTTTGTAGCCAGCAATGTGGCCTAATGTGATTGACCACAGTCTACCTTTCCCCAGGTCAGGGA
The DNA here is from genome assembly GCA_006410635.1 of Cephalophus harveyi. Classification (NCBI taxonomy): domain Eukaryota; kingdom Metazoa; phylum Chordata; class Mammalia; order Artiodactyla; family Bovidae; genus Cephalophus; species Cephalophus harveyi. The sequence goes on along the minus strand of SJYT01050219.1, from coordinate 259,498 downwards.
ATCTGAACAAGATTTACACTCTGTTAGCTGGGAAGAAGAGAGGAAGGTATATGTTTTTAGGCAATAAACAATGTCTGCCACACTAGAGGAATCTGTTGAATGGTAGGGATATTTAATAATATCCTAAAAACTGAGAAGAAAATTTGAGACCAAAAAACCAAACAGGCAACTCCATAAAGTGAAATTATGAAGTTGATTGTGGGTAACTTACATACTGGCAGGACTGGGCAAATGACAATCCAGAAGCATTCACAGCTGGACTCTGGGCCTTTAAAAGGGATACAGTGGTATTTAAAGGAGCCAAAGTTGAAGATATAATCTGAACACTAAGGGAAAAGCACGTCTACAATGATGGGAATTGAGGGTTTTTCCCCTCCCCCAGGGAGTCTCATGATCATTCACCATCTCTGTGAGCAAAGACATTCTTCCAGTTTCCACATCAGAAAAAGCCAAGGGTAAAAGTTGATAGGAAACTTATCTGGCTTGGGCACATTCCTTATGAGTAAGCTAAAGTTAAGTCATGGAGAAAGGGACAGGGGTAGGACTGAGGGCCAAAGATGAAACGGACAGAATGAAATCAGTACACTTCAGCCACACTACCAGTTAGCTACTGCTGCATAACAAACAAGTCCAAAACTTAATGACTTAAAACAATAGGCATTTGGAATCCATAGGTCAGCTGGGTGGTTCTCCTGGTCTTAGTAGGCTCACACATCATCAATGATAGGTGTGGGTTGGGTAGGTGGCTCTGCTCATCTGGGCTGGGCTTTCTCACATGACAAGAGGCGGGTTGGGTGTAGGCTGAGGTGCCTCAAATTTGCCAACAAGGTTTTTCACTCTCCAGTAGTCTAACTTGGGTTTGTTCATATGACAGAGTTGGGATTCCACAAGAAAGAGCAAAAGCTGAAAAGTCCTCTTAAGGTCTAGGCTCAAAACTGACACACTTTCAATTCTGCTGCATTCCCTTAGGCTGAACAACTCATCAGACCAACCCAGACTGAAAGGCTGGGCAAACGGCTCTAACTCTTGATGTGAGGAGCCACAGAGTCACATTATAAAGGGTGTTGTTAAAGGAAGAGATAAAAGATTTAGGGTGTTTTATGCAATCAAGCTGCCACACATCTTTAGTATTGAGAAACATTGAGCATGCTTGTAAGGTGAGGTCATGTTTGTAAGTGGAAATGGATCACAACTGAGATGGAAAAATTGACCGTGCAAAAGGGAATTTCATTATCCTTGCAATCGCACAACCCCACAATTTACACAATCAGGTCATTTGGACCATAGTGTTTTGGTGGGAATTTTATTGCATTGTATACACATGGTATATATATGCTAGCGATACACTCTCCAAGGACTGATAAAGCCTGTCAATCAAGCAAAGCTACTGATTGGGTGTAGTGCAGTAGAGGAGAGCATCATTTACAAGAGTGTGGTAATATCTCAAAATGGGGAGATTAGTGTTGGAAAGGAAAAACTTTTCCTCCGTCTCCTTAGGCTCTTTATCAAGATGCCTGTGAATTGCACTTTGCTGCTGTTATTGTTTAATCACTAAGTCTTGTCTGACTCTTTGCAATCCCATGGACCGTATAGCCTGCCAGGCTCCTCTGTCCATGGGATTTCCCAGGCAAGAATACTGGAATGGGTTATCATTTCCTTCTCTAGGGGATCTTCCCAACCCAGGGATCGAACCTGAGTCTCCTGCACTGACAGGCAGATTATTTACCACTCAGCCACCTGGGAAGCCCTGTGAATTGGACTAGCAAAAGACAAATTAACAGGGGAAAAAAATCACACAGTTTTTAGTAATATTTAAGTGCATGGGAGTTCACAGAAAAAAAGTGAAAACTTGGAAAAGTTGTTCAAGGACTTATGTATCCTTTTGGGGGGCTGCGATGGGTCTTCATTGCTGCCCTCAGGCTTCCTCTAGTTGCGGTGAGCAGGGGATACTCTAGTTGTGGGACGCAGGTTTCTCACTTCAGTGGCTTCTCTTGCTGAGGAGCACACACTCTGCCTGCTTGTGCTTCAGCAGTTGCAGCTCAAAAATTCTGGAACATGGACTTCAATAATTGCAGCACGCAGGCTGAGTAGTTGCAGCGCACACACTTAGTTGCCCCCGTGGCGTATGGAATCTTCCCCGACCAGGGATGCGGATTTTTAACCACTGGACTACCAGGGAAGTCCTAGGTACGCTTTCAAAAAAGGAAAGAGAGTTTGGGCTTCAAGAGACAATAAATTACGGGGAAATTACTCGAAAATTGCTTCCCTGGTGACTCAGAGGTTAAAGGGTCTGCCTGCAAGACGGGAGACCCGGGTTCAATCCCTGGGTCGGGAAGATCCCCTGGAGAAGGAAATGGCAACCCACTCCAGTATTCTTGCCTGGAGAATTCCATGGACAGAGGAGCCTGGTAGGTTACAGTCCACGGGGTCGCAGAGAGTCGGACACAACTGAGCGAGTTCACTTTATATACAGAGAGAACTAATAGGAGAACAGGAGTTACTTTAGTGAGGTCTATGTATGCAAACTCACTTTGGTACAGACTCCCCATATTCAACAATGAGTCGCTTTTTTCTTGCGAGTAGTGGGGGAAAGGACTGGGTGCCATCCTCAAAGGTAAATGTATGCCCTGCTTTATAGTGCTTCCTAGGTGGCACAGTGGTAAAGAATCTGCCTGCCAATTCAGGAGACACACATTCGATTCCTGTGTCAGGAATATCCCCCAGAGAGGGAAATGGCAACCCACTCCAGTAGTCTTGCCTGGAAAACCCCACGGACAGAGGAGCCTGGAAGGATACAGTCCATGGGGTCACAAAGAGGCAGCCACGACTGAGCACACACTCAGGGGCACTTCAGTCAGATAAGGGGAGGGCAGAGACCTCTTCCTCCAACTGTTGACTCAACTGCCTTCACGGAAAAATAAACACCAAAACGGCATATTTTGAGGTGTCATATTCTGATCTCCTTTTCTAGCAGAGGGTATTTGCAGGACTTTATGGCCTGGGCCAGGTGACTTTAATGTGGGTTTTGCAAAGTAGGAGACCATGTAGCCTTGGGCATAGCTTGTGACATAATAGCTTTGGATAGGTGGGCCTGGTGATTCTAAAATCTTAAAAGTAAACCGTGATGAAGAGTCTATTTTAGCTAGGTCGCAGTCTTATCTTCTAAGAGCAAGCATTTCCTGGAATCAACAGCTAACTGTTTTATGCCTGGTTTCTGTGTTATTTAATGTACGCATGGATACACATTCCTGGTCCCAGTATGGTTTAATTCAGGCACAGGAAATTATGTCACTTTCTGTTCTCATATATATTCAATGTGTTTAATTTATCTCCTCCTTTTCTCCAACTCCACCTGTCTCCAAGTGAAATATTCCACGACCTTACTTCTCAAAAGAATGAAACAATTTTTGAACTGCACACAAAGTGTGTGTAAATCCAAGCAAAACAGGCAACACAACGCTGAAAAGTTCTAGGCAGGGAATTAATTGAAAGGCCTGATTTCACTATTTTTGCAAACAGGACACAGACTCCCACACATCCTCTTTTAAAAATCACTTCATCTTCAGAAAAGCTAGATTTCTCAACCAACGTTTGGTACATTTTTACAATAACACTCTAAAAAGCTCTGACATTGACAGATTCCAAAGAAAACGAGGCAATATCTAAAACTTAGAATACTACTCATGGAACATATGGCTAGACGCTTTATTTAAAGGAAAGGACAAGGAATCCAGAAAGACTATAATTAGAAAAACTTCATGCTCACAAGAACAAGTAGCTTTCCTGGTACCTGAATGTTTAAGATAATGGCCTCTGACATTTTGAAAAATGGCTATATTGTACCAAGTCAATAAAAGTGAAAAGGCATGGTCTGTGAGCAGAAAACTGTGTGATGTGACATGTTTCTGGTTGTTTCTAGATGGAGTAAGATGATGAGCTGCAAGTCCCTCTTTTGTTGCCATGACAACCATTTCCTTTCAGTTAAGCTCCGTTCAGTTGCTCAGTCGTGTCTGACTCTTTGAGACCCCATGAACCGCAGGTGCGTTCATGAACTGGCATGCTGCGGTTCATGGGGTCGTAAAGAGTCAGACACGACTGAGTGACTGAACTGAACTGAACTGAACTGAACTGAATTGCAGCACGCCAGGCCTCCTTGTCCATCACCAACGCCCAGAGTCCACCCAAACCCATGTCCATTGTGTTGGTGATGCCATCCAACCATCTCATCCTCTGTCGTCCCCTTCTCCTCCTCCCCTCAATCTTTCCCAGCATCAGGGTCTTTTCAAATGAGTCAGCTCTCTGCATCAGGTGGCCAAAGTATTGGAGTTTTAACTTCAACATCAGTCCTTCCAATGAACACCCAGGACTAAACTACTTTAGAATGGACTGGTTGGATCTCCTTGTACTCCAAGGGGCTCTCAAGAGTCTTCTCCAACACCACAGTTCAAAAGCATCAATTCTTCAGCGATCAGCTTTCTTCACAGTCCAACTTTCACATCCATACATGACCACTGGAAAAACCATA
>SJYT01050219.1:155563-254623 GCA_006410635.1 Cephalophus harveyi | reverse complement strand
CCCATGGAAAAGAAATGTGAAAAAGCAAAATGGCTGTCTGAGGAGGCCTTACAAACAGCTGTGAAAAGAAGAGAGGGGAAAAGCAAAGGAGAAAAGGAAAGATATAAGCATCTGAATGCAGAGTTCCAAAGAATAGCAACTTCTCAATTATGTGAACAAAAAATTCTATATTTATTGCTTACTCTAGTCCAGTTTGTGTTTCTATCCTTTTCTATTGAAAAATCATTTTAAATATGTTTGGTTGTGGTGGTGGCGATGGTGTATACCCTTCTGTTTTGATATCTTTCTATAGACTTTGTTTTTGAAATGACCACTACTGAATTCCTATGTGCAACAAAGTTTTTTTGTCTGACGATAGAGTTTTTCCACAGAGACTCTCCAGAACTGGCGATTGACAATGGTCATAGGTACAGATTTTTGTTAAATTCTGATGTTCTCTGTATAAACCCATCTGTAATCAAAAACTGCAGTTGGGGAAGGAGGTAGGATTGGAGTGGTGCTCCAGTAAGGGAAGAGAAATCAGTGACCTTGTCAGCCATGAGAACTCAAAAAGAATGCAGAATTGTTATAAAGTCCCTGGCTTTCCACATGACCCTGGACTTTGAAGACGTATTAGAAGAGGTCTGCAATTTCATATTTTCTCAGTCCTCCCATCTCTTAAGCCTCTCTCCTTAACGCTGCATGAGAATATATTTTATTTAGGAGCCAGCTGCTCTGCCCAAGGAAAATGGAAAACAAGCCTGTCTCTGAGGATAACAAATGTGGTTGACCTTGGGTGGAAGGGAGTGGCGCAGATAAAAGTCCTTGAATGAGGAACAAGGAACTGAAAAATATCACATGTCTTTGGGAAAGAGAGAATCATTGTAGAACAAGATAAGTGAGTCCTCTGAGCCTGTGTTGGGATGGAAAACAGGACCCCTCAGCCCTTGGGTAGGAAGAGGAGGATAGTGGGCCTGAATGGTCCAGGGAAAAGCAGCTTAGAGAGAAGGGAGCGGGGATCAGAGATCTTTAGTAACTCATGTCTGCAGCAGCTTCTTGGACCTCAGTAACAAGGATGTGTCTTTACTTTCATTGGTTGTGAAACTGATGTGAGAGGCTGAAAAATTCCTAACAGAGCTAAAACTGTGTGCCAGGTACCATTCTAAGTGTGTTTCCTCTGGTAACCCATGTAATGCTGTCAAAGAAAATGCAGTAACGTAAAGTGGCAAAAACAAGATTGACTCAGAATTATGGCAACAGAGGTAAAGAGACCTCTGTGTGGAACCGGGCTCAATTCTGAAATCAACAAGGACCAGTTGGGGGACTCCTAGCCAGGGAGAAAGGTGGTGATTGGGAGCTGGAAAATCAAGAGGAAACACTGGGGATTCTGCCTAAAACAACCTAACGGGATTCTCGCTGAAAGTGGAGCAGAGTGATCAGACATCACCTAGTGGTCAGACATCACCTGGGGGATGGGAGTAGATGAGGAATTTGGTCAGACATCCATGGTGATCAGATGCTGAGGGTGGGGGATGCTGGTAAAGCTAACTTAGCCATTTTTGCTAAGACTGGGCCATGCCAAGAAGAGGATGGGAGCCCCAAAACTAAGTTCTCCTTGGGAAGAGAGTTTAGAGGAGCTGATTAAAGTTTGGTCAAGGAGAGAGCCTTTGTCAACCTTTAAAACAGGTCTACGAAATAGATAATGTTATTCCCTTTTACAGATGAGAACACTGGGGTGTAGAGAGTCTGGCCAACCGTAGATTTAGTTTTCTGTGCTTAGGCAGCGTATTTCACTGAGGGCACGGTGTGAGTACATTAACCTGCTGTAGATCTGACTACTTTTTGCCAATCAGCAGTCACACGATTTTTAACTTGAACCTCAATTTTAGCTCTTTGGAGAATGACTACCTCCCTCTTCAAGGTAACGCTCCAAGGCCTTCCAAAATGAAATTCACATCTTTTCAAATGAAGGGGATCCAGATAGGCCACCTTGAAACATTGCACTTTGGCTTAAGAATCATTTTGAACTGAAGACGTTTGTACTCCTGAAATCCCTCAAAGGTAGAACCTCCTGAAAGAATTCAGTTGTCCTAAGTGCCCTCTCCGAGTCTTCTCCTGAGGGGAGTAGTCAGTGCCCCCCCAGACAGACTGTCACAGGACCGTCCTGTCTCGCATCTAACCTTTTAAGGGCTCATCGAGCTTTCCAAAGCATCGTTTTCTTCTCTATAGATACTGATTCTCATTCTCTTTCCCCTGTTAAGGAACATAGATCTCAAATCCTAACTACTCCTCTGTGCTAGTTGTTATTGTTTAATTGCTCAGTTGGGTCCAACCCTTTTAAGACCCTATGGACTGTAGCCCGCCAGCCTCCTCTGTTCATGGGATACTCCAAGCAATAATACTGGAGTGGGTTGCCATGCCTCCTCCAGGGCATCTCCCCAACCCAGGAATCGAACTCTCATCTCTTGTGTCTCCTGCATTAGCAGATGGGTTCTTTACCACTGAGCCACCAGGGAAGCCCCCTGAGCTACTTACCTTTCTCCCATGTATATGTGCAGTGTGCATGCTAGCACATTTCTATTTGATTGATCCTTGGGGTTTTTTTAAATTAATTTATTTTCTATTGAAGGATAATTGCTTTATAGAATTTTGCTGTTTTCTGTCAAACCTCAACATGAATCAGCCATAGGTATACATATGTCCCCTCCCTTTCAAGCTTCCCTCGCATTTCCCTCCCCAGTCCACCCTTCTAGGTTGATACAGAGCCCCTGTTTGAATTTCTTGGGCCATACAGCAAATTCCCGTTGGCTATCTATTTTACATATAGTAATGTAAGTTTCCACGTTACTCTTTCCATACATCTCACCCTCTCCTCCCCTCTCCCCAAGTCCATAAGTCTATTCTCTATGTCTGTTTCTCCATTGCTGCCCTGTAAGTAAATTCTTCAGTACCATTTTTCTAGATTCCATATATATGTGTTGGAATACAGTGTTTATCTTTCTCTTTCTGATTCACTTCACTCTATATAATAGCTCCTAGGTTCTTCCACTTCATTAGAACTGACTCATGTGTTCCTTTTTATGACTGAGTAATATTCCATTGTGTATATATACCAGAAATTCTTTATCCATTCATCTGTTGATGGACATCTAAGTTGCTTCCATGTTCTAGATATTGTAAATAGTGCTGCAACGAACAATGGGATACATGTGTCTCTTTCAATTTTGGTTTCCTCAGGGTGTATGCCCAAGAGTGGGATTGCTGGGTCATATGGTGGTTTTATTCCTAGTTTTTTAAGGAATCTCCATACTGTCTTCCATAATGGCTGTATCAATTTACATTCCCACCAACAGTGCAAGAGAGTTCCCTTTTCTCCACACCCTTTCCAGCATTTATTGTTTGTAGACTTTTTGATGATGGTCATTTTGGCCAGTGTGAGGTGATATCTCATTGTAGTTTTGATTAAAAATATGGAATGCTTCACGAATTTGCATGCCATTGTTGCACAGGGGCGATGCTAATATTCTCTGTATCATTCCAGTTTTAGTATATGTGCTGCTGAAGAGAGCACTGACTGATCCTTGTTAGTCGGTCTTTTGTTGGTCTCATTTACAGGGCCCCAGTTGAAAATGCCTAACATAGGTAGTGGGAAAAGATTTTTTTATTCCCCTACACAATTCAGACCATCTTAAATATACCCTCCCTGTTTGGTGAAAGTCCATCCAGTCTTTTTTGCTTTTGTGAAGCAACAAGTAATTAAAAACTGGTTCTATTTATCCAGAAGACAGACTTCATGATGTGGTCACATTTTCTGATGTCTCTACTCAGAGGTCTGGAGCCTAAAGTGTTGGAAGGAAGGGTTATACTGGATAGCATGAAGTTTCTTTGTGGGTTGTTTGGGTTTTGCTTTTGTTTTGCCTTTTTTTTTAATCTAGAGAGTTCACTTGGAGAAGGAAATGGCAACCCTCTCCAGTATTCTTGCCTCAGAAATCCCATGGATAGAGGAACCTAGAAGGCTATAGTCCATTGGGTCACCAACAGTCAGACATGACCTAGCAGCTAAGTAACAGAGAACTCACAAAAACAGGGGGAGGAGCAAGATCAGGTTCTAGAAAGAAATACCTGGTTAAAGATTGTGAGTCTGAGTCACAAAGATGGTTAAAGATTGTTAGGCAATAAAATTCATGACTAAGTTATTTGTGGTAAATGTTAACTTCATAGGGCCATTAATCAGATAAAACCACCAATTAACAAAGACATCAAACAACAAAATTCCACTGCTATAGACAAGTTTCTCAAGTCTGTTGCCTGTTATCTGCACAGTGGAACTTGGCCTTGTCTCAATTTTCAGACAACTGTTATCTTCTCAACGAATAATGCTCTTTACATCTCCAGCCAATTCTCACACCCTAATTTCTTGGGTAAAGATGTCCATTGTGAAAATTAAGACCTGTTGAACAGGTAAAACATAAAATCTTTCCTACCACACAACTCAATTTACAGTATTTCTTGACTCTTACTGCAACACAGATATAAACAGCACATGTCAAAATTTGAATCGTAATATCCTTGCCCTTCTAGCCTCTTTCTTGGTCTATTTTGAATGGTTTTCTTGTTATCGCATCAGACGTAACGGCGATATCTGTTATGATCCTCTAAGTAGCAAGCAGTAGACATCCATGTTCACTGTCTTGAACAATAAGAAAGACATGCGTGCTAAACACCATCATTCATGTCCGACTCTTTGTGACCCTATGGGCTGTAGTCTGTCAAGGCTCCTCTGTCCTGGAATGCTTCCAGGCAACAATACTGAAGTGGGCTGCCATACCCTTCTCCTTAGGATCTTCCTGACCCAGGGATCGAACCTGCAGCTTTTATGTCTCCTGCATTGGCAGGTGGGTTCTTTGCCACTAATGCCACCTGGGAAGCCCCTAATAAGGATATATCACCCCACAAAATTAATAAGCCCAGCAACAGAGAGCATTTAGCTGAGACTGATACAGCAGCTCAGCCATGTCACCAATGACCTGGTTTCTCTTGATTTTTCTTCAATTTCCCTAAACCTGGCTTTGAAGTAAGACTAAGAAGGGGTTCAGAACATGGCACCCCCAAACACGTCACTTTGACATTTTGATCAACTTAAGCTGCTGACACCTGAGAAACAGTAGATGCAGGAATGTCTCCGTGACCAGTGCTTCCTCTTTTTTTAATATGTATTACTTATTTATTTGACTGTGCTGGGTCTTAGTTGTGATCTAGCTCCCTGACCAGGGATCCAACCCGGGCCCCTCCATTAGGAAGAGGAGGAGTCTTAGCCACTGCACTACCAGGACAATCCCTACAAACATCCTTAAGACAGTCATGACTCCTGAGAAATAAAATAGTTTTTGCTGGTTGCCTGAAGTTGATCAGGGACCACCCCCAAGTCTGTAGGTGGGGTCTCAACCCTACCTCAACTGTTTGGCTAATTTTGTTTAAGAAAATTCAGTGGACTGATGCCAATAGGAAGGAAATGGGTGATAGGCAACAAGCAATAAGATTCAATTACAATAGTTTAACTTTTAATTGTGAACACTGTACCTCTACCTTCTAAAATATCTTGAGACAAAAGATTTCAATATCGGAGGGAAGCTTTCTGGGCTTCCCAGATGGCGCTAGTGGTAAAGAAACTGCCTGCCTATGTAGGAGGAATAAGAGAGCAGGTTTGATCCCTGGGTCAGGAAGATTCCCTGGAGGGAGGGCCTGGAAACCCACTACAATTTTCTTGCCTGGAGAATCTCATGGACAGAGGAGTCTGGCAGGCTACAGTTGACAGGGTTGCAAAGAGCCAGACACTACTAAAGTAACTTACCATGCGTACAAAGAAAACTTTGTAAAAGTGCTTCTGTTCAAAACAGTATGGAAGTTCTTCAAAAAAACTAAAAATAGAACTACCATACAATCCAGCAATTCCACTCCTGGGTGTATATCCAAAAAAGATGAAAATCCTATTTCAAAAAGATACATATACCCCAATGTTAATAGCCGCATTGTTTACAATAGCCATGACATGGAAGCAACTATCAAGAGATGAATGGATAAAGAAAATGTGATGTGTGTATATACCCTAAAAAAGAATGCTGCTAAGTCGCTTCAGTCGTGTCCAACTCTGTGCGACCCCATAGACAGCAGCCCACCAGGCTCCCCCGTCACTGGGATTCTCCAGGCAAGAACACTGGAGTGGGTTGCCATTTCCTTCTCCAATGCGTGAAAGTGAAAAGTGAAAATGAGGTTGCTCAGTCGTGTCCGACCCTCAGTGACCCCATGGACTGCAGCCTTCCAGGCTCCTCCATCCATGGGATTTACCAGGCAAGAGTACTGGAGTGGGGTGCCATTGCCTTCTCCACAATGGAACCCTAAAAAAGAATGGAACCCTAAAAAAGAATGAAATTCTGCCTCTTGAAACAATGTGGATAGACCTATAGAGTATTATGCTTAATGAAATAAGTCAGAGAAAGACAAATACTCTATGTTATTACTTATATGTGGAATCTAAAAAATAAAGCACACTAATATATGTAACAAAAGAGAAACAGATTCACATATAGAAAACTAACTAATAGTTATCAGTGGGGAACGGGGAATAGGGAGGGGCAATACAGGGAGTGGTATGGGATTAAGAGATACAAACTATTATGTTAAAAATAGATAAGCAACAAGGATAAATTGCACAGCACAGGGAAATATAACCATTATTTTACAATAACTTTAAATAGAGTTTAATCTAAAAATATTGAATCACTATGTTGTATGGGCTGACAGTATACACACCAGGCCTGGAACAGTGTTTACTGGAGGAAATAATAGAGAAGGGGCAATGGAGTTGTTTGACCCCACTCCCCTCCAATGCCCATTTTCATAAGGGCCAGAAAACAGACTTTGTAGAGTCAAATAAGGGTCCAGGAGATGAACTGTAACCTCCTGGCTTACTAGCTCTGTGGCTAACGATGCACCAGCCTCCCTTTAATGGGACTTTGGTCTGTGGTCCAAGTCTTGAAGATACAGTCTTTAGTATGACAGACCACCTCGGCCTTGTTCTACCACATCAGGATGCTGCCAGAAAGGTTATTCTTTTCACTCTCAGCTTTAACCAGTTTCTGTAACCCTTTTCACTCTCAGCTTTAACCAGTTTCTGTAACCCAAACAGACTCTTTCCATAGGAAGCTAACTTCGTCTTTAGGAGGCCAGTCTGCAGGGAAGCAGTTAATCCTTGCCTCTCCGTCCGCCCCTTGATTTCAAAAGATAGTTTTCAGTGTGTCCTATTCCTCTTTACCACCTGACTTGCACCTGTACCCGTTGAACCCATAGGGTTGTAAGTCTCTGGCTTTGCTGTAGTAGATACTGAAGGATGGTTAAAATAGTGAGCAGCCAAAGAATTAACACCTGAGGGACTTCCCTGCCTGTCCAATGGCTAAGACTCTGTGCTTCTGAAACCCATCTGGATGAAATGAGGTCAGGGTGCGTGTATTGTACCCGAGCTCACGGTCCCTATGAGGAAGAGGAATTTCCTCACCGAGCTGGGCAGTTAGCAGTGACCACTCAAGGCTTGTGACAAGGAAGGAGTGTTTTATTGAAAAGAAAACAGAAAGACTTCTGACATAAACATCAGAAGGGGGTAACGGAGAATACCCCCATCATTATCTTGAACAGAGCATTATATACTTTTCAAAAGAAGATCTCAAGGTTGTAAAAGTTTTACCAGACCCTTTCCCAAGGCATACATCCTGAGGTAACATCAGTACAAGATTAGCCAGCGGGAACAAGTTCCTGCTAAGAAGGAAAAACATGCTTTAAAACAAAATATACTGTTGCTACATAATCATTAACACAGGGCCTACCTGTGACTGGTAACACAAAGAAAGTGTATACCTCCCTAAGAGCCTTGGACTACTTATCAACCTGCCTGATGTTAACTATATCACTTCTAATTCAGGGGGCCCGTGTTCAATCACTGGTCAGGAAACTAGATTCCACATGCCACAACTAAAGATCTCACATGCCACCACGAAGAACCAGTGCAACCAAATAAATAAGTATTAAAAAAAAAAGAGGAAGAAGAACACCTAAATTCCTCCCAAATACCAGGGACTAAGGGATCCCAGAGCAGATAAGACAAGAGGTTCCAGGCTGCTGGTCAGAGCACTTTACTCAGTCATTCTACCTGTTTCTATATATAGGAGTCTGATTGTTCTACCCTGCTACCAGTGTGATTCTAAGCACAACACAGTTTGGTCAGGGTACAATCCACCTCTTCACTAGTTTGCTAAGATGTTGAAACTTGAGCCACTTCACTTGCTTCTCTGGTCTAGCAACAACAGATCCCATATGGATGTCACCAGTTCATGAACCCCTCAAACTCAGAAATGAAACCTCATGTGAAGCTAAAGTTTCATGTATTGGACTGGCCAAAAAGTCCATTCAGCTTTTTCTGTAAGATGGAATACCCTACAGTATTTGGCCAACCCAATACTTTGTACAGCAACCACTTCCATGCTCAAGGATGGTTGTGGATCCTAAGAGGGAGTCCTGGAAAATGTGGATGGCTACCCCAGAGTGATGACCATATTCACTAAAGGCAGACTGGAGATGACTATCTGTCTAGACAGTTAGAAAAGTCCAAGGTCACATAGTTCATTCCAGGAAGTCATAGTCATTCATGGTCATTGTCAGAGGTGTTTCTACTGGAGGGCATAAGCTTTGAGTAGTTAAATAAGACTGAATCTATAGCTATGACTGAGGAGTGTGCATGGCCTGGAGAGGAGACGAGGTGCTTTGTAAGCCCAGAAACCTGGGTCCTTTCTTAGTGGTTTCACGGGCAGGCATTAGGTCAGGTAACACGACAGAGGATGCCAAGGGACAAAGAGGGCTGGGAGCAGACCCGGCATGTGATACTCTCCCCTCCACATCTGAGTCTAGACTGCTGCTAAGTCACTTCAGTCGTGTCCAACTCTGTGCAACCCCAGAGACGGCAGCCCACCAGGCTCCCCCGTCCCTGGGATTCTCCAAGCAAGAACACTGGAGTGGGCTGCCATTTCCTTCTCCAATGTATGAAAGTGAAAAGTGAAAGGGAAGTCGCTCAGTCATGTCCGACTCTTAGCGACCCCATGGACTGCAGCCTACCAGGCTCCTCCGTCCATGGGATTTTCCAGGCAAGAGTACTGGAGTGGGGTAATCCTCCTCATCTCCAGCCCCACCTTAGAGACTATCATGGAGAAAGAAGTTTTCCTCTACCCTTCTTGGTTCTTCCAGCTGGTCTAAGACTTAAAATGACATGAGACATGGGACTCACCTGGAAGTCCAGTGGTTAATACCCTGAGCTCCCAGATATTAGTGTATGTAAAATAATAGCAAAGGGGAATTTGCTGTATGACTCAGGGAACTCAAACAGGGGCTCTGTGACAACCTAGAGGTGTGCGATGGGGAGGGAGGTGGGAGGGAGGTCTAAGAGTGAGGGGACATATGTATACCTATGACTGATTCATGTTGATATTTGGCAGAAAACAACAAAATTCTGTAAAGCAATTACCCTTCAATTTAAAAATAAATTAATTTTTTAAAAAAGAACCCAAGCTCTCAGTGCAGCAGGCCCAGATTCAATCCCTGGTCAGGGAACTAAGATCCCGCATGCCACATGGAATGGCCAAAAAAAGTGTGTGTGGGAGTTGTTTAGTTGTGTCTGACTCTTTGTGACCCCACGGACTGCAGCTGGCCAGTCTCCTGTGTCCATGGAATTCTCCTGGCAAGAATATTGGAGTGGGTTGCCATTCCCTTCTCCAGGGGGATCTTCCTAACCCAGGGATAAAACTCACATCTCCTGCATTGCACGCAGATTCTTCACCATCTGAGCCACCAGGGAAGTCCCCCGCCCCCGCCCCTCCTGCAAAAATAAATAAATAAATAAATAAATAAAAATTAAAAGACATCAATTTTTTAAGTATCAAATTTATATTTAAAAATGACATGAGATAGATTAACAGAAGAAAAACAAATAAAAGTTCAATAACATGCGTACCTGGGAAAGACCCAGGAAAACTGAGCAACTCACCAAAATGGTTAAAAATCTTAAATGCAAAAGACAGTGAAGACAAAAGAGAATTTTAGAAGTAGTGGTTTGGGACTTCAAGAGTGAGGAAGACAATTGACATTGAGATGGAAAAGCAAATGTTTGCTAAACAAATGTCTGCAGGGCCTTGCAGTTCATGAGACAGAGAATGGACTCTGCTCTCTAAGAGTTTCGCCCACCGTTCCTACTCCATACTCTTCTCAGTTATCTCCGGTGAGAGCTCCACTCTGGGAATAAGCTTTCTACCTAAATTCTTTCAAGCAGTTAGGGAAAAGGTCAAAGTTTCTTCTTGAGTCTTTGGGTGGGCCTTGAATGTTTGCAGTTCTAAATAATCCATAGGGACTTCTCTGGTGGTCCAATGGTTAAGAATCTGCCTGCTGATGTAGGGGACACAGATTTAATCCCTGGTCCAGGAAGATTCCCCCATGCCTCAGAGCAACTAAGTCCGTGTGCCACAACTACTGAGCCTGAGCTCTAGAGCCCATGCTCTGCAACAAGAGAAACCACGCAGTGAGGAGCCCACGCAGCACAATTAGAGATAGCCCACTGCACAATGGAGACCCAGCACGGCCAAAGATGAATACAATTTAAAAACAAAACAAAAACACATAATTCGCATGTCAAAGAGACATTCTGGGGTGCTGAGTCGTGCTCGCCTACAAGTTTTGCTCTGCTGTCAAAGCAATCAACCTAGGGAGCCTTTTCTCCAGCTTTAGATCAGGTTGTATTTTCACAAACACCAGAGGAAGTGCTCGGCTTGTATTTAAAAGAGTGTCAAACAGAAATAACTGCTCTTATATACTAAGAATCACATTCAGGCCAATAAAATAGATATTCATCCGATGATAAGCAACACTTCCAAAGTGAGGCCTGGGGATTACAGCAGATTCCTGTCCCCATTCACACTCAGGAGGACACAAAGGCCACCGAGGGCAAAATCATGGGCCACGGGGACAGTGCTTTTTTTCTGGAAGCCGTCGCACTCACTCTCCTAAGCATTATTCATTTAAATTGAATATCTACCATGTGACTTCACCCGACAGTCTGTTTTTTGTGTGTGTAATTAGCTGATGTTGCAGTTTGCCTATAAATTCAAGGAGAAATAAAGCAATTCCTGCCAACCAAAGACCTTTCTACACCAATATGAAAATACAGTTTAATACGAAGTAAGCATGATAGCATTTACGTGAAAGCCAGGCAGCACGAATGTGACTGCAAAGTCTGAACAGAGTCTGACATCAATGTATATAGAAAATTATAGGCAAGAATAATTAAAACCACCTTCATCTCTGAGATAGATTGTCTCTATATACCTTCAAAGTTAGCCTGGAGGGTAAATGTGTTTACAGCTTAAAGGATCAGAAAGCAGATTTGTATTGCAAAATCAAAAGGTTAGCCCTCTTATGGGGCCTATTCTGTTTCCTAGAAACATCCCAAGGTGAGGGAGAGGAGGTGTCAGGGTGGAAAAAGTTTTCCTGGACTTTCTTAGAGACTCTAGGTCTAAAAATTGAACCCACAGAAACAGGAGAAGAGCATACAAACTTATTTAATATGTTTTATGTGACACTGAGGCTTCATAAGGAAATGAAGACCTAAAGAGACTTGTACTAGGTTTGATGAAAGTGTGAAGGAGGAAACAGACAGAACAGGCTCCATCTTGAAAGCAGGACTCCATCTTGGGCCAGACTGTGGACTTTGAGCTATACACGCAGTATCTATGGAAACGGTATATAAACTGGAAAACCAGGCCTCCAGAAGGAAGAGCCCCAGGGCTCGTACCTGGACTTTCCTTCACCTAAAAGAATACCCTAATTATCTGTGTAACCGAATAGAATCATACATTCTATTATGCTTATTGGGGTATGACCACAGGCCTATTGATAATTGTCCACTGTTAACTACCTAGGCTTAAGGCATACCAATCACAGGTTAACTTTGATTGCATCTTTCTTTTCCTTTGTTCAGACTAGTTTCAGGGAATTTCAGGAGGTGGGTTTGGGCTCGTACACTTAAGGATGTATAAGGTTTTCACAAAAACTGGTCGGGGGCCTTGGCTAAGAGGAGACTCTGCCTTGGGTCCCCCGGTGTAACCAACTGCAGTCCACTATTGCATTGTCCTTCTGAGTGAGTTTGTTTCCCAGGATGCACGGCTACAACAGGTGGACAGTCGTTGAGAACAAGTTAAGGAGTTGTTGTTTAGTCGCTAAGTCGTGTTCAACTCTTCTGTGACCCCATGAACTGTAACACCCAAGGCTTTTCTGCCCATGGGATTTCCCAGGCAAGGAATGTAGGGTAAGGGAATTAGAGAAGGCGAGGTTCGGAGAAAGAATGAGATCTGTTCACAAGAACAGATCACCTTTAACGAGGCGAGAAGGGGCAGCAGTCAGATTAGTGAGCTGCTGCACTAACCCAAGAAAAGAGTAAGGCTCTACAGGCATATATGTGGACATCTACTGTCTTAAGGGGCCTGTTCTTCTCCAAGGTTGTTCGGATTAGTTATTTCTTAAATGGCTGGGGCAAGGAGTTCTGGAGATCGGCCAGAGGCTGGGACTGGCTGGGAGTTGGGCGTAATCAATCTTAATGTCCATTTTTTCCTTCCGGTGAGAGAGTTCTTTGTTTTGCGTAGAATGGTGGGGAGGAGCTGGAGGGAAGTTTTAACTCCAGGCTATTTTGAGCCGTGTAACTTTCCTTCAAGGATGCTGGAGTGGGTTGCCCTTTCCTTCTCCAGGGGATCTTCCTGACTGATGGGCTGAACCTAAGGCTCCTGTGTGGCAGCTGGATTCTTTACTTCTAGCCACCTGGGAAGCCAGTCATGGAGTGTGAGGTCTAACTTAAGTAAATTGGGGGAAACTTAGCAAGACTGGTTGGTTAGGATTCTTCTTGGTGTCCTTCTATCTTCAGAGACAAGAATGCTCCTTTCCCAGGTATAGGGAGGGCACTTCTCACCTGAGGGTTTTATGGCCTATATCTGGAAAAGAAGGTGGGGGAGGGGAGGAGAAGGTCTGAGCATTTCACTTCTTCTACTGTTTACTCAAACTCTTTCAGCCTAAAATATTCAATATGTCAAGGTACCATGTTTCAGGCTAGTGTGTCCTGAACCCATCAGAGGCAATCACCTCCCTTTTGTTTTTTTAAACAAAGAAAGCTTGCTCATCTTACCCTGACTCGGCTTGCTTCTGTCCTTCCTGCAACTGCTACTAATCACCTAGTAGAACAAATCATACAAAAACTGCTGGAATCTATTTTATATACATCTTTATATATTTATAGACAAATGTATTCTGGTAAAATTTTTTTTGAAAAACACAGAAATGTATAGAATGGAAAGATATATTTTTCTTCCTCCCGCACCCTCCACCACAGCCTACCTTGCCCCCACTCCTCCCCTTTCTCTAGAAGGGACTCTGACCTACTTTTATGTATATCAAGAAACAAAGACAGAAGTGGTCTGAATGGTTAGGTCAGTTCTCTGGCTTCCTGGATCTTTTGCATCTGAAAGACATCAAGGCCATCAAATCAGAGGCTGTGGCATTGAAGGCCATTTATTGCATGAGGTTTTTCATTTATTTATAATGAATTTTATCTGAAAGTCAAAACTTGGCAGACATTAACCTTGACAACTTGATCAACGAATCGAGATCTGTGATGGAGTCCTGGTCTAATTAAGATTTCTCGGCTTGTACTGATGAATTTTGACAAATTAAAAGATCCTGGGAATTTTACCTGGTGGTCCAGTGGTTAGGACACAGCGCTTTCACTGCAGTGGCCTGGGTTCAATCCCTGGTCTGGGAACTAAGATCTTGTAAGCTGTGCAGCATGGCCAAAAAAAGAGAAAAAATAAAAGATATTAAAGGTGCTTCTTCTCTCCCTTCTTTCCTTTCTCCCTCTGTTGCAGAAACCAGTAATCCAGAAACCAAGCACCACATTCAGAGAGTTGGAGAACTCAGGTTTATTACCCTGGTGGGCCCAGAGGAGTTAACACTCCAATCTCTGAGCCCCGAACAAAGGGGTTACAGAGTTTTTATATAAAGATTATAGGGGGCAAAACTAGCTGCTAATAGGCTGCTTCAAACTAAGGGGTTTCGCGTGGGCAGGAACAGCAGTCAAGACGGGGAGGAGGATGCCTGACCTTTACATAGACAGGCATGATTAAGCAGGTTTGCAGGGGCTGGGCAACTGCAAACAGCAGGACAAGGATGAGTGAGATAAGCTCCAGTTCCTAGTATTAAGTCCCCACTTTTGGAGATCTATGTGATCCAGACTTTGTAAGGAGCAAGCTGAGTTACAGAGGCAAAAGGAGCAGGAGGTTATGTAAAATTTTAACTTTTCCTCTTCACCTCCTCTTCCGTTTCTCCACACTGGGAACATTCTTCCTGACCAGTTTCACACCTGCCAAAGACTTCAATTACTGCCTTCATTAATGTAAGGTAAGGGAACTAGAGAGGATGAGGTTCGGACAAAAAACAAGACTCTACAGGAACAGATCACCTTTAATGAGGCAAGAAGGGGCAGCAGTTGGACCAGTGAGCTGCTGCACTAAGTCAAGAAAAGAGTAGGTGTATATATAGAAAACATATATATGCGGAGATATATTGTTTTGCGGGGGGTCTGTCTTTCCTCAAGATTATCTTGTTTAGTTGGCTTCTAACAACTGGAGCAAGAAATTCCTGAGACCTGCCGGAGACTGGGACCAGCTGGGAGCTGAACGTAATCAATCTTAATATTCATTTCTTTCTTCGGGGGAGAAAGTTCTTTATTCTGTATAGAATGGGGAAAAGATCCAGAGGGGAGTTTTAACTCCAGGCTATTTTGAGCCATGTAGCTTTCCTTCAATTAGGATAACTCTGAAGCTCAATACACCCTACAGCCTAGCACATCCTGATATGTCTCAGCAAGACTGGCAGCCCAGAGTGGCTCCACCACCCAACTCAACGTCCAAACAGAAACCTGGAATTCACCCTCTTTTCGGTCCCCCACATCAAATTGATGTCCAAGTCCAGTGCCTTCTACTTTCTTGTTAGCTCTTAAATACAGAACTTTACGAGTAGGCCCTGCACACTGCTGTGCCCCAGACGCGGTGCGGGTGGGCTGAATTATCAGTGCGGCTGTTATGTCCAAGTCGCGAAATCTCCCAATGACCACCAGGGAGCCAATATCCGATGCAAAAGCAAGAGAGTTTTTATTACCAAGCTCGAGCTGGGGCTCCCACCGTTACCGACACAGTGGCTAAGGAGAGGAGCCTCGAACTCTGGGTTTCATTGTTTATATAGGGTTTTCTCGCGCGAAAAATTTGAAAAGCGGGAGTTTCCGAGTTGGGAGACGTCTAATTGGTTACCTTCTGTGGAAGGGTTAGGTGTTGGGTTCTGATTGGTTTTCATTTCCCAGGCTTAATTCGAATTTCCTGGGCAGGTCATAAGTCCTGAACATAAAGTCAGGAGATCCTGATCTGGGATCTGATTGGTTCGCAGGTGGTAGGGTGAAGTCAGGGGATTTCCAAAGACTCTTTCCTCAGAACTCTAAAATGGAGTCTTTTTTAACAAAATGGGGTGGCTTAGGTTCTTCATTCCCCCCTTCTCAAGGTCCCAAGACAGACCCAATCATGGGTCCAGCTCTATATTTTCTTCCGCTAAGGGGGCCGCTGGCAGAGCTGTATATTGGGACCTGAGCACCATAAGCTGCACCGTGTTGATGTAGTTCTTGATGAAGGTCATTAACTTCTTCAATAAAGCCCGAAGGTGAGTACTTTTGTTGTCTTTGCAGTTTTAGCTTGAGTGGGTTAGTTTTGTCCAATTCGGCCTTCTACTGGGGGAGGAACTCTTCTTGTAAGGCGAGCAGGTCCGCAGGCCGTGTGTGGGTGTAGTGGACCCAAGAAGAGATGCCGTCAACTTTGAGAGGAGTTGGTGTCGTCAAAATGACAAGGAAGGGTCCCTTCCACCTAGGCTCTAGGGTCTCTTGGCGATGACGGCACACGTACACCCAGTCTCCTGGCCGGTAGCAGTGAGGTTCAGGTGGAGGGCCTGATTCATATAGCGCTTTAAGCCTCTTCCATGTGTCCCTGTGGGAGTATTATAAGGACCGGAGACAAAAAAGCAACTCCTGATCATCTATTTCTTTTAACACTTCTGCCTTTAGGTTAGGGATTATTGGGGGAGGTATCCCATACATAATTTCAAAAGGGGTGAGTCCCAGTTGGTAGGGTGAGTTCTGCACCCGGTACAGGGCAAAGGGGAGGAGAGCCACCCAGTCCCTGCCAGTCTCAGCAACTAGTTTTGTTAATGTCTCTTTAAGCGTCCTATTCATCCTTTCTACTTGTCCTGAGCTCTGGGGCCTATAGGCACAGTGCAGCTTCCATCTAGCCCCCAAAGCTGGGGCTACCCCCTGGCTTACCTGAGACACGAAGGCTGGCCCATTATCTGACCCCACCTGTACTGGAAACCCAAACCGTGGCAAGATGTCTTCAATCAGCTTTTTGGCTGCCACCTGTGCTGTTTCTCTCTTGGTGGGGAAAGCTTCTACCCACCCTGAGAAGGTATCTATGAACACCAACAGGTATTTGTATCCATATTTACCCAGCTTCACCTCAGTGAAGTCCACCTTCCAGTAAGCTCCTGGTCTTGTCCCCCGTTCTCTAATTCCTTGGTTGGCCAGATGAGGGACAGCGTTCATGAGCTGGCATGCTTTGCAGTTTGATACACGATGTCTTCTATTGTCGTCCTGACATTCATGGTAATTTTGGCATGTCTAGTCAGGTCTTGCATCTTGCGGGTTCCCAGGTGAGTGGCACGATGCATTTTTAGTAATACTTGTTTTCCTAGTTCTTCTGGAAGGATTAGAGAGCTGTCTGCTGCTCTCCACCACCCAGCCAGTTGTTGGGCCATAGGCAGGCTTTTTATCCAGTCTAAGTCTCTTGGTGAGTAATTGGGCAAGTCTGGCAGAACAGGGCTCCCGGGGTCAGGCAGCTGAAGGGTGGCCTCTATCACGGTATTCTGGGCCGCATCTCTGGCTGCTCTGGCTGCTAAGTTGTTTCCCCTTGAGGTCGGGGTGTCTGGCTTTTGGTGCCCCGGGCAGTGTATTATGGCTAGTTTTTTAGGTAGCCATAATGCCGAGAGGAGAGCTTTTATTTCTTCTTTGCTTTTAATCGTCTTACCCTCAGCTGTGAGGAGTCCCCTCTCTCCATAGATGGCCCCGTGTATATGGGCAGAAGCAAAGGCTTATCAGCTATCGGTAACGATGTTAAGTTTTTTGTCCTTTCCCAACTGAAGGGCTTTTGTTAGGGCGATTAGTTCAGCCTTTGAGCCGAAGTACCCAGAGGTAGTGCTTCCGCCCACACAATTTGGGTTTCCATGGTTATGGCTGCCCCTGCATACCTGAGTCCATCTCGAACGAAACTGCTTCCGTCTATATACCAGGTGACCTCAGCATCCGCCAGGAGGTGGTCTTGCAAGTCCTCTCGCGTCCCATGCACCTGGGCTAGTATGTTGCTGCAGTCATGGATCGGGGCTTCCAAGTCCGGGTTTAGGAAGCAACGTAGCCAGATTGAGAGCAGTAGGCGGTAGAAAGATGATTCTGGAAGGGTTTAGCAGTAGTCCCTGATAGTGGGTCAGCCGAGTGTTGCTGATCCATCTATCTGGGGGTTGTTTCAGTATGCCCTCAATGGCATGGGGGGCGGTAATATGTAACTCCTGCCCTAGTGTCAGTTTGTCTGCATCTTTGACCATTAGGGCCACTGCCGCAATCATGCAGAGGCACCGGGGCCAGCCCGAAGCCATGGGGTCTAGGCGTTTAGACAAGTAGGCCACCGGTCACTTCCAGGGTCCCAAATGTTGCATCAGCACCCCTTTGCCACCCCTTGCTTCTCATCTACATATAGAAGAAAGGGTTTGGTGATGTCAGGTAGTCCCAGGGCGGGGGCTGAGAGTAAGGCCATTTTAATGGCCTTAAAAGCGGTCTCCATCTGTTCTGTCCAACTGAAAGGGATGGTATTTTTTGTGGCTTCATATAAGGGTTTAGCCAGTTCCGCATACTTTGGAATCCAAAGACGGCAGAAGCCAGCAGACCCCAGAAATTCTCTCACCCTTTGAGGTGAGTCTGGGGTCGGTATTTTGAGTACTGTCTCTTTCTATGCCTCTGACAGCCACCTCTGCCCTTCTTTTAATACATACCCCAAGTAGGTGACCTCTGGTTGACATATCTGAGCCTTTTTGGCTGAGGCTCGGTATCCTAATTTTCCAAGGGCTGGCAACAGTTCTCGGGTACCCATGAGGCAAGTCTGTTGGTCCTTTGCTACAATCAGGAGGTCATCTACGTATTGCAACAGGGTTAGTTGGAGGTGCTGTTGTCTGAACTCACCCAGGTCTTCATGGAGGGCCTCATCAAAGATAGTGGGAGAAATTTTAAATCGCTGTGGTAGTCGTGTCCAGGTTAGCTGTCCGTTGATCCTCTCTTCCAGGTTGGACCATTCAAAGGCGAAAAGCTCCTGGCTCTTGGGCGCCAGGGATAGACTAAAGAAGGCGTCTTTTAGATCTAGAACCATATACCAGTGATGATCTGGCGGGAGCGAGCTCAAGAGGTCGTATGGGTTTGGCACCATAGGATGAATATCTAGAACTCGGCAGTTAACTTCCCAAAGGTCTTGTACTGGCCGATAGTCATGAGAATTTGGTTCTTTAACAGGGAGCAGGGGAGTATTCCACACCGACTGACAGAGTCTCAAGATTTTCTGGGCTAGGAGCCTGCAGATATGCGGGGTGATTCCCTGTCGGGCCTCTAAGATCATAGGATATTGTCTGACTTGGATGGGATTGGCCCCTGGCTTGAGATCTATATATATAAGAGGGTGGTGCCTAGCCAAGCCGGTTCACCCTGTCTCGGCCCACGCCTCAGGGAATTCATCTAGCCACTCCTGGATGTCCGTTTGGGGAAGGGTCGGCTTTTGGTGCAGCCGATATTCATCCTCTAATTGAATTGTCAGTACCTGAATCGGCCTGCCGGCCTGATCAAATATTTTAGTTTCTTCTGGGAGGAAGTGAATCTGAGCTCCCATCTTGGTTAACAAGTCTCTTCCCAACAGTGGGAAAGGGCATTCTGGGATGACCATAAAGGTGTGGGATACCCGGCCTGTGCCCAAATCCATCAATCTTCAGGTAGTCCATTGATATTGTTTCATCCCAGTGGCCCCCTGCACCCAAGAGGTTTTTCCTGCCAGCTTCCCCTGAGGCTCTAGCAAAACCGAATATTGGGCCCCAGTATCAACAAGGAAGTCAACTGGGGTCCCCTCCACTCTTAAGGTTACCTTGGGTTCGGGGAGGGGCACCGAACCCCGTCTCCCCTAATCGCTCGGTTCTTCGACGGCCAGAATGGGGGTCTTTCGCGGTCCCTTCTTTTCCTTAGGGCATTCCTTGGCCCAATGCCCTTTCTCTTTACAATAGGTGCATTGGTTCTTTCCTAATGCTGGTCGCATACGGGGGCGGCTTTTAACTTCAGCCGTTGGGTGGCGCAGCTGGCATTCCCTTTCTCCCGAATTAGAAACTGTTGCCGCTAGCAGGATGCGTGCCATATTACGGGTCTGGCGGTCTGCTGCCTTAGCTTGTTTTTCCTCGGGGGTCTCTTGAGTATTGTAGACCCTTTCTGCCACTGTTATTAAATCCTGGATACTCTTTTCACCCAGGCGTTCTAGTTTTTGTAACTTCTTCCTAATGTCTGGAGCTGCCTCGTTGACAAAATGCATTATCAAAGCAGCCTGAGTGCCTTCTGTTTCTGGGTCCATGGGTGTGTATTGTCTAAAGGCCTCCATCAGCCTTCCCAGATAGGCAGCTGGACTCTCGGTGCGGCCCTGTTGAACATCTCTTACTCTAGCTAGTTTAGTGGATTTCCATGCAGTTGCCTTGAGCCCCCTCAACAGAGTCTGGCGGTAGACCTGGAGCCTCTCATTACCTTGTGCCATATTGTAATCCCAGTCAGGTCGTGATAAAGGAAAAGAGGTGTTAATTTCATCTATATTAGTGGTGGGTTCTCCATTTGCCCCTGGGACCCTTTTATGGGCCTCATTCTGTATTCTCTCTCTCTTCCGTGGTGAAGAGAATCTGGAGCAGCTGTTGACAGTTGTCCCAGGTAGGCTGATGAATAAAAAGCACAGTTTATAGAAGGTTAGTTAGATCTCTAGGGTTATCTGAAAACTTAGCATTCTGGGATGTCCAGTTATATAGGTCACTGGTAGAGAAGGGCCAGTATTGATGAGGTTGGTTCCCTTCCTCATCGGGGGACCGGCCACTCATAAAGGGAGAGCAACAGTTGAGTCTACCGGCCCCGCTGGAGACATGGCTCGCCTATGGCGAGTATTTTGTGCGGGCCCCCCTTCTGATGCGTCAGCCCTAGGTGGAGGGATAGCAGGGGCCCGTGGTGGCTCGAGGGGTTGGTAAGGGGGTGGGAAGAGAAGTTCTTCCTCTGTTCCCCCTTGTAAAATGGGGTACAATGGCACCATTGGTTCAGGTTCCTTGGGATCTTTCAGGTTCTTTCCTACACGTCACCAACACCTGTGTGGTGGAAAATCCCTGTTGAGGCAAGAAAGGTTTTACCCATGGAGGGGGGCACAAAATGAGATCTTCCCACACTATGACATAGGGAACTTGGTCAGGGTGTCCACTCCATGGTCAAAAGATGATGTCTCGGACTCGGTGCATGGTTTCCAAGTCAAAGGTGTCCTCTGGGGACCATCCCACGTGGAAGGTTGGCCATTCCGTGCTGCAAAAAGTGATTAATTTATCTTTCTTAATTTCCACACTGAGGTCATGGGCGCACACCTTGACCTCCTTAAAATGGTCAGTGACCGGAGATAGAGGAGTAGGGCTAGATTGACTTTGCCCCATCGTTCCTGGATCAGTCAGATGTTGGTAAATTAACACAGACAGTACAGATAGCCACACAGACAGGCAGAGAGATAGAAGATACAGCCTCCGGGAGTCCGGAGGCAAAACTGAAAGTAAGACGACAGCCTCCGGCCGTTTAGCGGGAGCGACCTGCTATTGTCTACAGAGAACAGGGGCACTCTGTCCCCTCCTAGGGGGTCGGAGATGTCTCCCAATGACCCGCACCGGTGACCCGCCGGCGCATCCGCCTGAGTCATATACCGGCTTCCGAAAATAGGCCTTATCAGAAACAAAGAGACAGAGAAGAGCTTATCAGCCGCAGATAACTCTCCGGATCGGTTTCCCTGTGAGGCCGATAGGAGATTCTGGAAGAGCCCCCAAATGTTATGCCCAAGTCACAAAATCTCCCAATGACCACCAGGGAGCCGATATCCAATGCAAAAGCAAGAGAGTTTTTATTACCAAGCTCGAGCTGGGGCTCCCACCGTTACCGACGCAGCGGCTAAGGAGAGGAGCCTCGAACTCTGGGTTTCACTGCTTATATAGGGTTTTCTCGCACGAAAATTTCGAAAAACGGGAGTTTCCGGGTTCAGTTCAGTTCAGTCGCTCAGTCGTGTCCGACTCTTTGCAACCCCATGAATCGCAGCATGCCAGGCCTCCCTGTTCATCACCATCTCCCGGAGTTCACTCAGACTCACATCCATCGAGTCCGTGATGCCATCCAGCCATCTCATCCTCAGTCGTCCCCTTCTCCTCCCGCCCCCAATCCCTCCCAGCATTAGAGTCTTTTCCAATGAGTCAACTCTTCGCATGAGGTGGCCAAAATACTGGAGTTTCAGCTTTAGCATCATTCCTTCCAAAGAAATCCCAGGGTTGATCTCCTTCAGAATGGACTGGTTGGATCTCCTTGCAGTCCAAGGGACTCTCAAGAGTCTTCTCCAACACCACAGTTCAAAAGCATCAATTCTTCGGCACTCAGCCTTCTTCACAGTCCAACTCTCACATCCATACATGACCACAGGAAAAACCATAGCCTTGACTAGACGGACCTTAGTCAGCAAAGTAATGTCTCTGCTTTTGAAAATGCTATCTAGGTTGGACATAACTTTTCTTCCAAGGAGTAAGCGTCTTTTAATTTCATGGCTGCAGTGACACCTAATTGGTTACCTTCTGTGTAAGGGTTAGGTGTTGGGTTCTGATTGGTTTTCATTTCCCAGGCTTAGTTCGAATTTCCCGGGCAGGTCATCGGTCCTGAACGTAAAGTCAGGAGATCCTGATCTGGGATCTGATTGGCTCACAGGTGGTAGGGTGAAGTCTGGGAATTTCCAAAGACTCTTTCCTCAGAACTCTAAAATGGAGTCTTTCTTAACAAAATGGGGTGGCTTGGGTTCTTCACGGCAGCTGCAGGAGGTGAGGGGCAGATCCCCAGGCCTGGTGACCTTGATCTTGGGTCGCCTCAGCCTGCAGCAGCTTGGAGCGGGGCTTGAGATCCCAGCAGGAAATTGGGCTGGGTCATGGTGGTGAGAACATCACATCCTAGCCACTAGATCAGAAAAGAATTCCCACAAGGGCAGAATGTAGTAAAACAAAGTATTATTAGGAAGGAAAAGAGTACGTGTGAATAGGCACATGTGCAGACTCAGAGGGAGAGAGAGTCGCTGAATCGTGCTCTCGTGGCAGTTTGAATTACTTTTATGAGGCATTTCTTCCGGGTTTCCTGTGACCAATCATTTTGGTTTGCCTGGTTCACCATACATATTTGCTGCATCTCAGGATCCTCCCAGGTGTGCTCACGCATCTCTTAGCCAAAATGGATTTTACCAAAAAGGCATATGGGTAGGAAACATCCCTTGAGCTAACTCCCCTTTGGCCTCCAATGAGTCTTTTCTCTGCATGTGTGGTCAGGGAGGTCTCCTGACTTTGAGAATAAGAAATAAGTTATCTGGGCAGGGCCCAGTCTCCTCCCTTAATTGTTCTCCTATTCTCCTTGGAGTTTCATCCCACAGGGAATGAATCTCTAATAGCTTTACCCTGGAGGCAGGGTGGGGATAGGGTAAGTGGGCCTTAGCCCCAACTTGTGAGCACTGCCCTCCAAGCACCCTAGTGCACAAGATGTACAACATCACTTTTTTCCCCCAAAGAAGGCAGGATTTATTACTTGCAGCAAGTAAGGAGGACACTTGCTTTCCCAAAGCAGCATCTCAATAGCATCACTTTTCTGTGTGTTCTGTGTCCTCTCCTTTCCATCTCCATGGTCATCGTGACTGTGGTTCCCACCTGGTGTCATCTCTCTGCTTCAAGCCTGCCCATCCACTCCACACCAGAGCCTGCCACTGACCATACACTTTCCGGCTTCCCTGTCATCCACAAGATAAACTTCAGGCTCATACCCCAGACAACCAAACTGTAGGACTCTTCTGTACTCTTTTAACCTTTCCTGCCTTCTCTCTCCCTCCATTCCCTTCTTCCCCTACTTTCTAGGCACACCAAACCACAGATTTATCCATTGTTCCTTCAGTGCCATTCCAAAAATCAAAATCCAAAATCGTTTTAACAACCAAACATTTTCCTTTCTTTCACAGAAAATTCATTTCATAGCAAATAACTGACTGGTGGCTATTTATGGTCTTAATTTGTTACACTTAGTGTACATATTTGTACATTTTCCCTACAGATGAATTAATAGCTTGCAATACTCACTGAGAAGTTATGAAAATATGTATAGGTATCTGTAAGGTGAGTGTGGAGAAAAAGAGAAGGAGCCAGGCAAAGAAAAGGGAATTTATTAAAGGGAAACAAAAGGATGACTGGCCCCTGAGAAGAACCAGCAGCCCACCCTTCTGATGGATTCCTCTTTTTTTTTTTTTTCGTCTTGCATAACTGAAACTTTTTATTCGTTAAACAGAATTCTGATGGATCCCTCTTATACCCCGTAGATGAGAAATCAGGTCCCCTGAAGTGGGGTGGTTAGTTTATCTTTAGCCTGCAACTGGAGTCTGACAGTCACGTAGTCTTGAGAGAGCCAGAGGTGTTCCATGGTAGGGTGGTCACATAGTCTTGGGAAACTAAGTGCCAGGGGCGAAAACAGGATGTCACTTGAGCAATGTAGTCAGTCTCATGGGTCACCATGACATCTTCTTTTGTTTGCAAGGTCAGCACAATAATCCATTTTAACAATGAGCCCCCATGCAGACCTGATCAGTATCAAATTAACAACATCTGTTGGATCAGAGAAAAAGTAAGAGAATTCTGGAAAAGCATCTACTTCTGCTTCATTGACTATGCTAAAGCCTTTGACTGTGTGGATCACAACAAACTGTGGAAAATTCTTAAAGAGATGGGAATACCAGATCACCGTACCTGCCTTCTGAGAAACCTGTATGCAGGTCAAGAAGCAACAGTTAGAACCAGACATGGAACAACAGACTGGATCCATATTGGGCAAGGAGTACGTTTGTTAGGACCCAAACAGGCGCCATGAGAGGCTTCAGGGGGCCAAGGCAGGCCAAAATCTCCCTTGCAGAGGAGCTGAGTCATTACCAGGAAGAAAATGGCCGTTGGTCTGTGGCATCAGGACTCGACCAATCAGTATGCTCCCCGTAGCCTAGTTTCAGCCTATCAGGAAGAGGGTGGAAATCCCCTAAGAAAGCCCACGCACGTGAAAATTTAGCCAATTAGTAGATGCCATGAAGCCCTTACAACCAATCCGCCTTTGCCAACTCCCTGTCTTTGTCTTAACTCTATAAATACTGGTGTAATTCAGGGCTCGGGGCTCTTGCTCCACCCCACTGCACTGGAGTGTGACTTGAGCCCTAGCTCGAGCTAGAAATAAACCCCTTTATGCTCTTGCATTGCTGTGGATGTCTTATTCTCTCAGTTTTGGGGACTCGGACTTCGGGCATAACACGTTAAGGCTGTATACTGTCACCCTGCTTATTGAACTTATATGCAGAGTACATCATGCGAAATGCCGGGCCGGATGAAGCTCAAGCTGGAATCAAGATTGCCGAGAGAAATATCAATAACCTCAGATATGCAGATGACTTTACCACTAGCACCACTGGCTTACCAGGTGGCACTAGTGGTAAAGAACTCCCTTGCCAATGCGTGAGACTTAAGAGACCAGGATTGGATCCCTGGGTCGGGAAGATCTCCCGGAGAAGGAAATGGCAACCCACCCCAGTATTCTTGTCTGGAGAATCCTATGGACTGAGGAGTCTGGCACGGTACATCCATGGAGTCGCAAAGGATCGAATACAACTGAGGCAACTTAGCACGCATGCACACACATGCAGATGACACCACCCTTACCTCAGAAAGCGAAAAGGAACTAAAGAGCCTCTTGATGAAGGTGAAAGAGGAGAGTGAAAAAACTGGCTTAAAAGTCAACTCAGCATTCAAAAAACTAAGATCATGGCATCCAGTCCTGTCACTTCATGACAAATAGACAGGGAAACAATGGAAACAGTGACAGACTTTATTTTCTTGGGCTCCAAAATCATTGAAGATGGTGACTGCAGCCATGAAATTAAAAGATGCTTGCTCCTTGGAAGAAAAGCTATGCCAACCTAGAGAACATATTAAAAAGCAGAAATATTACTTTGCCAACAAAGGTCTGTCTAGTCAAAGCTATGGTTTTTCCAGTAGTCGTGTATGGATGTGAGAATTGGACCATAAAGAAGGCTGAGCACTGAAGAACTGATGCTTTTGAACTGTGGTGTTGGAGAAGACTCTTGAGAGTCCCTTGGACTGCAAGGAGATGATACCAGTCCATCCTAAAGGAAAAAGAAAGAAAAGATAGTACTAAGCTGTATCCAACTCTTGCAATCCCATGAACTGTAGCCTACCAGACTCCTCTTTCCATGGGATTCTTCAGGCAAGAAAACTGGGGTGGGTTGCCATTTCCTTCTCCAAAAGTTGCTTAGTCATGTCCGACTCTTTGCAACCCCATGGACTATACTGTCCATGGAATTCTCCAGGCCGGAATTCTCCAGGCCAGAATACTGTAGTGGGTAGCCTTTCCCTTCTCCACAGGATCTTCCCAACCCTGGATCGAACCCAGGTCTTCTGCATTGCAAGTGGATTCTTTACCAGCTGAGCCACAAGGGAAGCCCAAGAATATTGGAGTGGGTAGCCTATCCCTTCTCCAGTCAATCTTCCTGACCCAGGAATTGACTTGGGGTCTCCTGCAATGCAGGCAGATTCTTTACCAACTGAACTATCAGGGAAGCCCAATCCTAAAGGAAATGAATCCTAAATATTCATTGGAAGGATTGACACTAAAGCTGAAGTTCCAATACTTTGGGCCACCTGATGCAAAGAGCTGACTCATTAGAAAAGACCCTGATGCTATTAAACATTGAAGGCAGGAGGAGAAGGGGGCAAAAGAGGATGAGATGGTTGGACAGCATCACTGATTCAATGAAGATGAGTTTGAGCAAACTCCAGGAGATGGTGAAGGACAGGGAAGACTGGTGCACTACAGTCCATGGGGTTGCAAAGAGTTGGACATGATTGAGTAACTGAACAACAATTCTAAAATAAAAAATTCTGATTTCTGAAATATAGTTCACTGTTAGGATTTTGAATAAGTGAGAGTGGACCTAGAGCAGATACTGGAAGCCTTTGGGCAGGGGGCCTCAGTTCCTTTTCCACCTGAGTTTCTCCTCCAGACCCTCTCTGAGGGCTGAACAGCCTTGCTCACAGCATGGGAGCTGGATTCCAAGAAGGGGACAGAGGGAAAGGAAGTGGAAGCTGTTCATTTCTTTTTTTACATTTATTTATGTATGTATCTACCTATTTATTTATTGGCCACTGCATGCAGGATTTTAGTTCCCCGACCAAGAATCGAACTCATGCTGCCTACAGTAGAAGCATGGAGCCTTAACCACTGGACTGTTTGGGAATTCCCAAAGCTGTCCATTTCTAAAGCACAGCATCACTTCCACCTATTCTTCCACCTATCACTTCTCCCTACACATTACTAGTCACAGATCTTGATGGGAGGAGTGTCACAGAATTTTGCAACGTTTTAAACAACCAGAATACTACTACTCACTCTTCAAGTAGTAGTTCCAACACCATCCCCTCTGAGAACCTTCCTGAACTTCTTATAAGAATGCAAAATACTCCTCCTTTGTATTTACCTACAGTGTGTAGAGAAATTCCTGTCTTTAAATAAACTTTACTGAAACAGAAATATAATATACATACCTATATACATACAATGAAACTCCCCTATTGTAACACTATGGTTTGATGGAGTTTTGACGAATGTATACATGTGTGTAATCAGCACCACAATCAAGATCTAGAAAATTACCATTACACTAAAAAGCTCCCCGCACATGAAAGAGCTGTGTTCAGGCTTTTGTTGCTCTTGTTTTTTCTGCTGCTGTTTGCTTGTTCATTTATTTGTTTGTGTGATTGGTTGGTTGGCTGGTTTGAGCTAGGAAAAGGGGAACTGAGAGTGAAGAAAATCTATGATTAGTTTACTCTTCTGAATTAAGGGAAATTAAGGGACCATTCATCCAAGGTAAGGAGGAGCAGCTGTGCTTTGCTGGAGCAGTGGTGAAGAGATACCCCACACCCAAGGTAAGAGAAACCCAAGTAAGATGGTAGGTGTTGCAAGAGGGCATCAGAGGGCAGACACACTGAAACCATAGTCACAGAAAACTAGACAATCTAATCACAATAGGACCACAGCTTTGTCTAACTCAATGAAACTAAGCCATGCAGTGTGGAGCCACCCAAGATGGGCGGGTCATGGGGGAGAGGTCTGACAGAATGTGGTCCCCTGGAGAAGGGAATGGCAAACCACTTCAGTATTCTTGCCTTGAGAACCCCATGAACAGTATGAAAAGGCAAAATGATAGGATACTGAAAGAGGAACTCCCCAGGTTAGTAGGTGCCCAATATGCTACTGGAGATCAGTGGAGAAATAACTCCAGAAAGAATGAAGGGATGGAGCCAAAGCAAAAACAATACCCAGTTGTGGATGTGACTGGTGATAGAAGCAAGGTCCGATGTTGGCATCTGGCCCCATCACTTCATGGGAAATAGATGGGGAAACAGGAGAAAGTGTCAGACTTTATTTTGGGGGGCCCCAAAATCACTGCAGATGGTGACTGCAGCCATGAAATTAAAAGACATTTACTCCTTGGAAGAAAAGTTATGACCAACCTAGATAGTATATTCAAAAGCAGAGACATTACTTTGCCAACTAAGGTCCGTCTAGTCAAGGCTATGGTTTTTCCTGTGGTCATGTATGGATGTGAGAGTTGGACTGTGAAGAAGGCTGAGTGCCGAAGAATTGATGCTTTTGAACTGTGGTGTTGGAGAAGACTCTTGAAGGTCCCTTGGACTGCAAGGAGACCCAACCAGTCCATTTTGAAGGAGATCAGCCCTGAGATTTCTTTGGAAGGAATGATGCTAAAGCTGAAACTCCAGTACTTTGGCCACCTCATCTGAAGAGTTGACTCATTGGAAAAGACTCTGATGCTGGGATTGAGGGCCGGAGGAGAAGGGGACAAAAGAGGATTAGATGACTGGATGGCATCACTGACTCTGAGTGAACTCCAGGAGTTGGTGATGGACAGGGAGGCCTGGCGTGCTGTGATTCATGGGGTCGCAAAGAGTCGGACACGACTGAGCAACTTTCTCTTTCATACTAAATATATATTTGAATTATATATATATATATATATAGAGAGAGAGAGAGAGAGAAGGCAATGGCACCCCACTCCAGTACTCTTGCCTGGAAAATCCCATGGATGGAGGAGCCTGGTAGGCTGCAGTCCATGGGGTCGCTAAGAGTCGGGCACGACTGAGCAACTTCATTTTCACTTTTCACTTTCATGCATTGGAGAAGGAAATGGCAACCTACTCCAGTGTTCTTGCCTGGAGAATCCCAGGGACGGGGGAGCCTGGTGGGCTGCTGTCTATGGGGTCGCACAGAGTTGGACACGACTGAAGTGACTTAGCAGCAGCAGCAGCAGCAGCATATATATATATATGCATGCTAAGTCACTTCAGTCGTGTCCAACTCTTTGCGGCACTTTTGTCTCAAGTTCAAAGGATTGTTTAACAAAATAGGCCACTTGTTATATACAAATAAATAATGCCAATATTTATTAGATAATTATCTATTTTACATTCAATATACTAATATTAAAAGAAAAGAGAAATAGAAACAGCAGAGGATACATCACCAAATTGAGTTTTGACTGACATCCAGATTCAAACAGCGCTGGGGAGTCACGTGTCACAGCACATCTGGAGTCCCAGTTTGGAAAAGTTTCCAGGCAGCGCAACCACAACCACTCTGTAGGTGAGACTTCAAACATTGTGTTCTGGGTTCCTGTTTATAATCCCAGGACACAAACTGATATCATTAATCTGTGAGTAAACAGCAGCTCTGGTTTCACCTTAATGTTGTTTGTTTTGTCTTGTAAAACCTGGAATGTTGTTCAGCCTGGGGCTTGGTTGGCCAGCGCCCCTCCAGGGGCTCAGTAATCTCAAGATTTATCCCCCATCATCTTATCTATGGGCTTCAGGTCTTGCACTCACAGCAGGCAGGCACTCACAGTCAGGGCAGTATCCAGGCAGATTAGAAGCAAGGTCAGAGGTCTGCTCTGCTTCGTCTCTGAAGCCTAAACAAGACTATTTAATTTCCCTAACAGTGACTCTATGGACTGTAGCCCATCAGGCTCCTCTGTCCATGGGATTCTCCAGGCAAGAATACTGGGGTGGTTGCCAAGCCCTCCTTCAGGGGATCTTCCAGACCCAGGGATCAAACCCACATCTCCTGTGGCTCCTGCATTGCAGGCAGCTTCTTTACTGCTGAGCCACTGGGGAAGCCCCATGTGTGTGTGTGTGAAGTAATACTGCCAAGCTATTTCCCAAAGTGGTTGTACTATTTTACATTTCCACCAGCCGAATATAAGAATCCAGTTGCTAGGCATCCTCATCAACACTTGGTATTGTGCATCTTTTTTTTTAATTGGGAGTATAGTGATTGACAATATTTCAGGTGTACAGCAAAGTACTTCAGTTATACCTACATGTATACATTCTTTTTCACACCTTTTCCATTATATATCACTATAAGATACTAAATATAGTTCCTTTTGCTATACAGTAGGTCCTTGCCGTTTTGTGTATCCTTTAAATTTTGGACATTCTACATATTGAGTGACTAAGAGAAGGAGAAATATCGTGTGACATCCCCTACATGTGAAATCTAAAAAGAAATGATACAAATGAACTTACTTACAAAACAGAAAGAGATTCACAGACTTAGAGAATGAACCTATGGTTGCCAAGGGAAATGGATAGTTTCGAATGGACAGGTACACACTGCTATATTCAAAATGGATAACCAACAAGGACCTACTGGATAGCAAATAAATAAATAAATAAAATTTATAAATCAACATATATTTTCATAAAATGAGAAATGTATGCTTAACATCATGTATCATTCAAGGCCTTGAAAATAAAAACTATCGTACCAAAAAAAATTGTTTTTCAACATTCTAGAGGGTGTATAATGATATCAGAAATCTGTGTGGCATTTCCCTAATGACCAACTATGTTGAAACTTTTTCATGTGTTTAAGGATCATTCTGAGACAAGCTGAATCTGGGACCTGGGACCCTTTGCTGCAATGCTTATACCTGTATAAATATTTCCTTGAGCAACAAAATACCTATAAACCATAAGGGACTGAAAATAACTGAATGCATGCTCGGTTGCAGTAAATTATGGAAAAGATACAAAAAGACCAAAGAAGTCCAACTGCCACTTCTGAAGAGCCAGGAGCATAAACAGGATACTAAGCATGACCTCAGGAGTACGTCAAGGCTGTATATTGTCACCCTGCTTATTCAACTTATATGCAGAGTACATCATGAGAAATGCTGGGCTGGAGGAAGCACAAGCTGGAATCAAGATTGCCAGGAGAAATATCAATAACCTCAGATATGCAGATGACACCACCCTTATGGCAGAAAGTGAAGAAAAACTAAAGAGCCTCTTGATGAAATTGAAAGAAGAAAGTGAAAAAGTTGGCTTAAAGCTCAACATTCAGAAAACGAAGATCATGGCATCTGGTCCCATCACTTCATGGGAAATAGATGGGGAAACAGTGGAAACAGTGGCTGACTTTATTTTTCTGGGCTCACAAATCACTGCGGATGGTGACTGCAGCCATGAAATTAAAAGACACTTGCTCCTTGGAAGGAAAGTTATGACCAACCTAGACAGCATATTAAAAAGCAGAGACATTACTTTGCCAACAAAGGTCCGTCTAGTCAAGGCTATGGTTTTTCCAGTAGTCACGTATGGATGTGAGAGTTGGACTATAAAGAAAGCTGAATGCCAAAGTAAAGAGCCTCTTGATGAAATTGAAAGAAGAAAGTGAAAAAGTTGGCTTAAAGCTCAACATTCAGAAAACGAAGATCATGGCATCTGGTCCCATCACTTCATGGGAAATAGATGGGGAAACAGTGGAAACAGTGGCTGACTTTATTTTTCTGGGCTCACAAATCACTGCGGATGGTGACTGCAGCCATGAAATTAAAAGACACTTGCTCCTTGGAAGGAAAGTTATGACCAACCTAGACAGCATATTAAAAAGCAGAGACATTACTTTGCCAACAAAGGTCCGTCTAGTCAAGGCTATGGTTTTTCCAGTAGTCACGTATGGATGTGAGAGTTGGACTATAAAGAAAGCTGAATGCCAAAGAATTGATGCTTTTGAACTGTGGTATTGGAGAAGACTCTTGAGAGTCCCTTGGACTGCAAGGAGATCCAACCAGTCCATCCTAAAGGAGATCAGTCCTGAGTGTTCATTGGAGGGACTGATATTGAAGCTGAAACTCCAATACTTTGGCCTCCTGATGCAAAGAGTTGACTCATTTGAAAAGACCCTGATGCTGGGAAAGATTGAGGGCAGGAGGAGAAGGGGATGACAGAGGATGAGATGGTTGGATGGTATCACTGACACAATGGACATGGGTTTGGGTGGACTCCGGGAGTTGATGGACAGGGAGGCCTGGCGTACTGTCATTCATGGGGTTACAAAGAGTCGGACACAACTGAACGACTGAACTGAACTGAAGCATGACCTCCGTACATAGCACCACCTAGGGGGTGGGAAAGCCACCTAAGCCATCCCTCTGACCTGACCCCTGGATCTGTCCCTACCCTTACCCCATATAAAGAACCATCTAGTCCCACCTTAGGGAGGGAGCAAGGGAATCTGTCACTTGTTTACACTCCCTCCTGCTGCCACAGGAGCCACAATAAAGCCTTGCCTCAATTTTTTGTCTGGCCTTTTATCAGTTTCTATGGCACCCCACTCCAGTACTCTTGCCTGGAAAATTCCATGGATGGAGGAGCCTGGTGGGCTGCAGTCCATGGGGTTGCAAAGAGTCGGACACGACTGAGCGACTTCATTTTCACTTTTCACTTTCATGCATTGAAGAAGGAAATGGCAACCCACTCCACTGTTCTTGCCTGGAGAATCCCAGGGACGGGGGAGCCTGGTGGGCTGCCGTCTATGGGGTTGCACAGAGTCAGACATGACTGAAGCGACTTAGCAACAGCAACAATAGGAATTGATTAAGGAAGGCCAGGAACCCTGGTTGGTAACAACTCCAAGGTGAAACAGAATAAATGAACTTAAACCCAAAGGCAAAAAATGAACAAACAAGAAAACACGAGCTTCTAACTTGTACCCTGAAACCTCTAACCAATGGGTTTAAAGACCACTTGCCTCTAATATTTAGCTTCATTCACTTTCTAAAGTTCAGATATGGTGAACCTCTTCCTGGTTCTCCCATTTTTAAAAAGGTCTGTGCAGTTTCCACCATTCAGATAACCCTATGGCATAGCTACAGTCCTGCACCCAGTTCCTTAGCAAAATGGAACCAGATGTAGAGTGAACAATCCCCTTGTTCTTGTGTAGCCCAAGACTTGAAAGCAACCTATAGAGTTTGTCCCACTGATGTGGACATTGTAAAAATATTTTACTTATCATATTTCAGAAACTGATATATATTTTAAGAGAATTTAAGTGCTGAGATTTGTTTTATGTGCATCTTGCATTTAATTGGCTGAAGATAGAATTGAATTCTTAAGAAAAAATATCAAATGCCTTTAAGAAGTGGGCTTTGATTGGATTGATAGAAGGCAGGATACTTATGTTACAGTTACAAAAAGAGGAATGACTTGTTAAGGAAATTAAAATGGAAGAAGTCTTGTTCAGGCTTCAGAAGCAGGAGAGTATCAGGCCTCTGCCCTGTTTCTGACCTGCCTGAACAATGCCCAGATTCTGTGCTTGCCCACAAGCACAAGTCATGTGGCACTTTAGATAAGAAGGGGAGCGGAAGGGGGAAGGGATTGTTAGGGAGTTTGGGATGGACATGTACACACTGCTATATTTAAAATGTATAACCAACAAGGACATACTGTATAGCATGTGGAAATCTGCTCAATGTTATGTGGCAGCCTGGATGAGAGGAGAGTTTGGGGGAAGAATGGATGCATGTGTATGTATGGCTGAGTCCCTTCACTGTTCATCTGAAACTATCAGACATTGTTAATCAGCTATATCCAATACAAAAAATTTTTTTAAAGTTGGGGGTTGGGGGAGAGCAGGTCTTGGAATTCTTGAATTCCTGGAGGTCTGGTCAACCCCCTGGGGTCTAATGAAATCCTATGACTCACAAGAAACAAACAGCATTGTAAAAAAAGTAAAGTAAAACCAGAGCTGCATTTTTGCACACAAACCAATGATGATATCAGTTTGTGGCCTAGGATGATAAGCAGGAGCTCCTGAAACTGCAATTTGCAGTCTCACCCGTGGAGTGGACACACTGCCTGGGAACTTTTCCCAAGTGGGACTCCAGATTGCTGTTAAAAAGTAAATTCCCAGCACTGTTTAATTCTGGATGTTGGTCAGCTCAAATTGGTGTTGTATGTGCTGTTATTTTTCTCTATTGTTTATATTTCATTTCTTTTAATGACTGTATATTGAAATTAAGTCAAATAATCTTCTATTAAATATTGAAATTGTTGTGTATGATGAGTGGTTTCTTTTGTTAACGAATCCCTCAAATCCAAAACAAAAGTAAAACTTTCCACAAACCATGACTATAAATCAACTAAAACCAAAAGAAAACAGGTATTGCAATGGATTAACTCAAAAAAAAAAATGTGTTTGTTTGTTTTTGGCGGTGCTGGGTCTTCCTTGCTGCACGCAGGCTTTCTTTAGTTGTGGCGAGCGGGCACTACTCTCTACTCGCAGTGCGCAGGCTTCTCACTGCAGTGGTTGCTCCTGTTGCAGAGCACAAGAGCATGGGCTCAGTAGTTGTGGTGCACAGGCTCAACTGCCCCACAGCCTGCGTGATCTTCCCGGATGAGGAATTGAACCCGTGTTCCCTGTGCTGGCAGGCAGAATGGACCATCGGGTAAGTCCGAGATTGACTTTTAACAGGAAGTCCATGACTGGGAAATGATGCAGATTTTGGACAAACATAAGCCTGAGGCAGGAACCTGTGATGTAGAGCAAGTTATGGCATGATCAGATGTACCAATGAATCAAACGTGATACCTGCCTCACTTGAATGGATGTTTTGAGAGCTATTGTTTATTCCTGCCACAGGAATGATGCATGCTAAGTAGAGCCCACTCCTTCACTCTGAGCCCGAGAATGGAAAGACACATCTGGCAGAAGTAGAGCCACTACTGACTTGTAACTGTTGTGGGTTGAACTGGGTCCCCCGAAAAGATAAATCACAACCCCCAGTAACTGTGAATGGGACTTTATTTGGAGAGAAGCTCTTTGCAGATATAATTAGTTAAAATGAGCTCATACTAGATTATGATGTGCTGTCAATCCAATACAACTGGTGTCCTAAGAAGAAGAAGAGAGAATACAGAGACACAGGGAAGGGGGCCGTGTGAGAACAGAGGCAGAGGTTAGTGATTTTCTAGCTACAAGCTAAGAACTCCAAGGACTGCTGGCATCCGTGAGAGGCCAGGAGAGGGGAATGGAGCAGATTCTTTCTCAGCACCTCCAGAAGAAATCAAGCCTACCAACATTTTGGTTTTAGATCTCTGCCCCTAGAATCATGAGAGAATACATAAATTCTTTAGTCACTCAGTTTGTGGTATTTTGTTATGGTAGCTCTATTCAGCAGCCAATGTAAACATGAGCAAGTGAATAATTAACCACTGTTCTTGTAGATCATTAAGATGTTAGTGTTATTTTCTAAATGGTTAAAAATTAATGTGTGCATTACGGAAACTGAAAAACACAGGAAGCAAAGTACACAAACGTCATCCATTAGTTCAGTTCAGTTGCTCAGTCGTGTCCAACTCTTTGCAACCCCATGAACCACAGTACGCCAGGCCTCCCTGTCCATCACCAACTCCTGGAGTTCACTCAAACTCATGTCCATTGAGTCAGTGATACCATCCAGCCATCTCATCTGCTGTCATTCCCTTCTCCTCCTGCCCCCAATCCCTCCCAGAATCAGGGTCTTTTCCAATGAGTCAACTCTCGCATGAGGTGGACAAAGTATTGGAGTTTCAGCTTCAGCATCAGTCTTTCCAATGAACACCCAGGACTGATCTCCTTTAGGATAGACTGGTTGGATCTCCTTGCAGTCCAAGGGACTCTCAAGAGTCTTCTCCAACACCACAGTTCAAAAGCATCAATTCTTCAGCACTCAGCTTTCTTCACAGTCCAACTGTCACATCCATACATGACCACTGGAAAAAACAGAGATTTGACTAGACGGACCTTTGTTGGCAAAGTAATGTCTCTGCTTTTTAATATGCTATCAAATTTGATCATAACTTTCCTTCCAAGGAGTAAGCGTCTTTTAATTTCATGGCTGCAGTCACCACCTGCAGTGAGTTTGGAAACCAAAAAAATAAAGTCTGACACGGTTTCCACTGTTTCCCCATCTGTTTCCCATGAAGTGACAGGACCAGATGCCATGATCTTCGTTTTCTGAATGTTGAGCTTTAAGCCAACTTTTTCACTCTCCTCTTTCACTTTCATCAAGAGGCTCTTTAGTTCCTCTCCACTTTCTGCCATAAGGGTGGTGTTATCTGCATATCTGAGGTTATTGATATTTCTCCCGGCAATCTTGATTCCAGCTTGTGCTTCTTCCAGCCCAGCGTTTCTCATGATGTACTCTGCATATAAGTTAAATAAGCAGGGTGACAATATGTAGCCTTAATGTACTCCTTTTCCTATTTGGAACCAGTCTGTTGTTCCATGTCCAGTTCTAACTGTTACTTCCTGACCTGCATATAGGTTTCTCAAGAGGCAGGTCAGGTGGTCTGGTATTCCCATCTCTTTCAGAATTTTCCACAGTTAAACATCATCCATAATCACAAGTATTTCACAGCTTGATGTATCCTTCCAGGTCCTATGCTTGTATGCACAGAACTAAGCAAATATTTTTACCTAGTTGAGACTGTACAGTATGTATCAGTCATTGTCATACATCATGATGATGCAATGTGTCAATTCCAGTCCGAAAGTCATAAGTATTTTGATAACAAAGAATACCCTACACCTGTCTGCTCTCTATGTCTGCGTCTTCATTGCTGCCCTGCAAATAGGTTCATCAGTACCATCTTTCTAGATTCCATGTACGTGGGTTAATATACAGTGTTAGTCTTTCTCTTTCTGACTTACTTCACTCTATATAATAGGCTCTAGGTTCATCTGCCTCATTAGGACTGACTCAAATGCATTCTTTTTATAGGAGAGAGCTCAGTCTGGTGCTCTGTGACAACTTAAAGGGGTGGGATGGGGTGGGAGATGGGTGAGTGTTTCAGGAGGAAGGGGACATATGCATATCTGTGACTGATTCATAGTGATGTATGGCAGAGGCCAACAATAATTGGAAAGCAATTGTAAAGCAACTATCCTCCAATTAAATAATTAACTGGTTAATTAAAATGAGGAATGCCCTACACTAACTCAATAAGGAAAAAACAAAACAGTCCTTTTCTTGGTGTGATGGTTAATTTTTTGTATTAACTTGACTGATCATGGGGTATCCAGACTAAACATTGTTTCTGGATGTTTCTGGAGCCAATTCTAATAAGTTAATTAATCCTACTGGTTCTGTTCCTCTGGAGAACTTGAGGACAAAAACTGTCACAGAAGACAAAAATGATAACAGATTTCTTACATAAAGATACTAAAAATATTACAATTAAAATATTACATTCCCTTTTGCTCAATAGTGATTGAGACATAAAGTGATAAAGTACAATAAATTTTTTAAAAATATTTTTATATATTCATTTGTTTGGCTGCACCAGGTTTTGGCGGCAGCACACAGGATCTTGAATTATGGCATACAACTCCTACTTGTGACATGTGGGATTCAAGACTCCCTGTGTTGGAGGGTGGAGTCCCAGCCACTGGACCACCAGGGAAATTCCTAGAATAAAATGACTTTGGTTCAGTTCAGTCGCTCAGTCGTGTCCGACTCTTTGCGACCCCATGAATCACAGCATGCCAGGCCTCCCTGTTCATCACCATCTCCCGGAGTTCACTCAGACTCACGTCCATCGAGTCCGTGATGCCATCCAGCCATCTCATCCTCGGTCGTCCCCTTTTCCTCCTGCCCCCAATCCCTCCCAGCATCAGAGTCTTTTCCAATGAGTCAACTCTTCGCATGAGGTGGCCAAAGTACTGGAGTTTCAGCTTTAGCATCATTCCTTCCAAAGAAATCCCAGGGTTGATCTCCTTCAGAATGGACTGGTTGGATCTCCTTGCAGTCCAAGGGACTCTCAAGAGTCTTCTCCAACACCACAGTTCAAAAGCATCAATTCTTCGGCGCTCAGCCTTCTTCACAGTCCAACTGAGAATTCATTATCATATATATTCTCTTGAAATATTATCAAGAAAGAATGTTTCCACTGAATTATTTAACAATACATTGCTAAAGTACAGCCAAAAGAACTGTATACACACGTAAATTATCGAAATGTAAATATGAACACATCTGTCTACATTCCTCCCCACCACCAGCCTAATGTGCAAGTGCAGACATTCAATGCTCAGAGGTGGTTTAACAATGCCATACCCAAGATACTCCTTTCTACTAATTACTTTTTACAGATACTTACTTAATTAATTCACTAACTCCACTTTTTATCATACACTGTCAGTTCAAGACATCCAAAAAGCTTAGATGTTGCAAAATAAAAGAGTAGGCTTTATCCACAATAAACACAGGTGCTTTATAAAAAATGTACACATGAACTCTGGATATAATCCAAGACTATTGTCCAGATATGGAGATGCTAGTGGAGAGGCCCCTCCTTCCATCCTTCATCTTCTTCCTCTCCCATCATTTTAATGACCAAGTACAGAAATTCATCATCCAGTGTCAAAAGGTAAATGAACAAAAAGCTAGTTTACTAATTTTACTAATGACCTACACCAGCAACCTCTTTAACACCTGGAAAGACTAGCTGTTGTAAAATTTTAACTCATTTGACTTTTATATACACCATACCCTGCATGCATCCTCAGTCGTGTCTAACTCTTTGGGACCCCATGAACTGTAGCCCACCAGGCTCCTCTGTCCATGGGGTTTCCTAGGCAAGAATACGGGAGTGCATTGCCATTTCCTCCTCCAGGGGATCTTCCTGACCCAGGGATTGAAGCATCTCTTGCAACTCCTGCATTGCAGGCAGAATCTTCCCCCACTGAGCCACCAGGGAAGCCCTTCTACATTCACCATTGTTACTCAGTCGTATCCAACTCCATGAACTGCAGCAGGCCAGGCTTCCCAGTCCTTCACTATCTCCTGGAGTTTGCTCCAACTCATGTCCATTGAGTTAGTGATGCCACAGACACCATGAAATAAAGCCAACTGTACAGAACATGAGAGAATGACGATTAACCTAGCCTAACTATAAACAGACTGGCCTTGGGCCCTTAGCCCTTTGTTCTCCTCCCTTCTCCCTGAACCAGCACAAACACCGGGTGTTCTGCTCAGAGAGATAATTCGCCTACTCCACTCCCAAAACACACCACTTCATATGAATTTTAACAAACGGATATGTGTAAAATGTCTTACTTCACTGTCTCCACTTTTAATATACTTTTTTATTGGTAAACTTAAAAATAATTTCTTCTTTATCTATTTATTAATATACTTTTAAAAATAGACTTCACTTTTAATATACTTTATGTACTTCTAAACATCCAGAAAAGCTCGATGTTTCAAATAAGGACTTAAGTTTGTCCATCATATACACAATACGGTTGAATAAATGACAGTCATGTAACAATGGTTGTATCTGAGAGTGACTTCTAGTTAGGAATATTGTAGTCTAGAATCCTTCATTTCTATCGATTTCTTCTCTTCAAAAAGGACCAGCTGAATGAGATGCAGTTTTATGATTTAATTTCCAAAGACATTTTCAGAAGACAGTCTTTCTCTGAACTTTAACCCAAAGTGAACAACATCTGTTTCTTTACTAACTTGACTTTGTTTATCTTCAAATTGAGACAGTAGCATTGACATATGTAGCATTTACACTACCATGTGCAAAATAGATAGCTGGTCGGAAGCTGCTGTATAGCACAGGGAGCTCAGCTCTGTGCTCGTGACAATCTGGGGCAGGGGTCGGGCGGAGGGGCAGGTTGAGAGGATGGGAGAGAGGTTCAATAGGGAGGGGACATATGTATGCATATAGCTGACTCTCGCTGTTGTACAGCAGAAACCAACACAGTATTGTAAAGCAATTACCCTCCAATTTAAAAAAAAAAAAAGAATAAAATCTCCCAACCCAGAAATCCTCTCCACAAACAGAAGAAGAAAACAGTTGTATTATTGGATAAGAATCAAACAAGCACGTGATGCTCACTGTAGGGAATCCACCATTAGGTTGGAAGGACAAGAAGAAACCTCACCTTTTCTTCAGGGCACCCTCCCTCGTGCCAAGCAGACAACCTATTATACATGTTCACAAGGTAATAAGTGATTGCTATAAGTGTTCAAGTGCAAGGACTTCTTGATGGCACTGTTCATCACACATTGTCCATATTATTAAGTTCACCTGGTAATTGAGATGACCATCAGTGTTTGCTAATTGGATTTAATCAAAGGAAAATTAAACTTATAATGAGCATTTATGATGGAAGGTAGTTTTGCAACTTAGTTAGAGCCCACTAAAGCTGGGCTGCTACCCTCTCACAGGAACTAGGGGATAGGGGTTATCTTCCTTGA
Organism: Cephalophus harveyi; assembly: GCA_006410635.1. Lineage (NCBI taxonomy): Eukaryota > Metazoa > Chordata > Mammalia > Artiodactyla > Bovidae > Cephalophus > Cephalophus harveyi. The sequence goes on along the minus strand of SJYT01050219.1, from coordinate 214,394 downwards.
TAATCATATTTCAAAGAGATGGCTCCCAGGCCCTTGAAAAAAACATTCCTTGATTTATGTACAATACAGCTAAAGTTAAATGAAATGCACATAACACACTGGGCAATGTTAATATGAAATCTCCTAGTACATGCCAACAAAACATCTTTTGTAATCTTTTGCTCCAATCTCACTCAACCCAGTGAAAAAGTACAAAAAGTAGACTGTTCGGAGATGGTTTAACAATTTCATTTGCAAAGATGATATTTCTCATAAATTTTATTTTTTATAAAAAAAATTTTTTTTGGCCACGTGGTACAGCATGTGGAAACTTATTTCCCTGACCAGGGACAAACCCACGTGCCCTGCACTGGAAGGTAAATTCTTAATCACTGGACCACCAGGCAAGTCCCTCTCCAGAACTTTTTATTATCCCAAACTGAAACTCTGTAGCCATTAAATATTAACTCTCCATTAGCACACTCCTCCAAACCCTTGATAACCAACACTGTACCTTCTCGAGGTCAAATTCTCCAAGAATTTGACTATTTTAAGTACCTTACGTAAGTGGTGTGTGCGCGCCAAGTCATTTCAGTTGTGTGCAACTCTTTGCCACCACATGGATAGTAGCTCTCCAGGCTCCTCTGTCCATGGGATTCTCCAGACAGGAATACTGGAGTTGGTAGCCATTGCCTTCTCCAGGGCATCTTCCCAATTCCAGGGATTGAACCCACATCTCTTAAGTCTCCTGCATTGGCAGGAAGGTTCTTTATCATTAACGCCACCTGGGAAGCCCTGATATAAGTGGAGTCATATAATATTCCCATCAACTTTTAAAAAATATTTATTTGACTGTGTCAGGTCTTCCTTGTGCTATGCAGGATCTTTAGTTGTGGCATGTGAATTCTTGGTTGTTGTGTGTGGGATCTAGTTCCCTGACCAGGAATTGAACCCAGGCCCCCTGCACTGGGAACCCGGGGTCTTACTCACTGGACCACCAGCTAAGCACCAATTTTTAAAAGCTCTTTATAAAATGTCATCCTACCTCCAATTTTAGATACATGAAACATTTCTAAACATCTTAAAAGATTAGACATTATACTTCAAATCAGAGTTTAATTATCCACTATATATACAATACTGTTAAGTAAAATGGCACATACACTCACACATATAGCACTGGTTATAATTGAGGTATCTTTTAAATATGACCATTTTGACCTTGAGCCATTTCTTCCTTACTTTCTTCTCTCCACCACAATCCAGTGGGCAAGTTCAGGCACATATAATGCTTATAGGTGGTTGAACAAATGAATATTCAACAGTTCTATATTGGTAACTTCTTTTTTATATATTTATCTATTTATTTGGCTGTGACAGTATCTTCTATCTTAGTTGTGTCACACAGGATCTTTAGTAGTGGCTTGTAAGTTGCGGCAAGTGGGATTAGTTCCCTGACCAGGGATTGATTAGTTCAGTTCCCTGACCAGGGATTGAACCAGGCCCCCTGCCTTGTGAGTGCAGAGTCTTAGCCACCGGACCTCCAGGGAAGTCCCAATATATATTGGTAATCTCTTAACTACCTAGAGACCTGATGCTACCAAATTAGGACTTATTTGTCTATTGTATACATTATATACACAGCAAAACAAAATGCATAAAGTATACCAAAAATGATTTTGTCTGTAATTATGCAAATATGAGCATATTAGCATATTATATTTTGCACTTCCTTCTCTCCCACCTCCTCCAAACCACTGAACAATATAGACAGTAGTATATTGCTATGAAAGGAAAATAAAAATGGAGTTAGAATTGGCAAGAGACCTCTCTATTAATAAAACGTATTTAGGAAGCCATTGAGGAAATGTGACTTATGTTCATCCAGCCAGATGGAATCTTACCTTTGGACCATTTATTGTCTTAATGCAGACATCTAGAACATCTCCACAATGTTCCAGAAACTCAAGACACTTATCAGGCTCTCACTCAAAATAACTCATGATAGCCTATCCATTATTGTTGCTGTTCATTCACTAAGTCGTATCCAACTCTTTGTGACCCCATGAACTGCAGCAAGCCCGGCTCCTCTGTCCTCCACTATCTCCAGGAGTTTGCTCAAATTCATTTCAGTTGAGTTGGTGATGCTATCCAATCATCGCATTCGCTGCTGCCCCCTTCTTCTACCCTCAGTCTTTCCCAGCATCACGCTCTTTTCTAATGAATTGGCTCTTTGCAGCAGGTGGCCAAAGTATTGGAGCTTCAACTTCAGCAACAGTCCTGACAATGAATATTCAGGGTTGATTTTCCTTTCCAATCCAAAGTCTTCTTTAGCACCACAATTCAAAAGGATCAATTCTTCAGCACTCAGCCTTCTTTATGGTCCAACTCTCACATCCATACTTGACTACTGGAAAAACCACAGCTTTGACTATATGGACCTCTGTAACCAAAGTGATGTCTCTGCTTTTTTTTTTTTAAGTTTATTCATTTTTTATTGAAGGATATTTGCTTTACAGAATTTCGCTGTTTTCTGTCAAACCTCAACATGAATCAGCCATAGGTATACATATATCCCTTCCCTTTCGAACTTCCCTCCCGTCTCCCTCTCCATCCCACCTCTCTAGGTTGATACAGAGCCCCTGTTTGAGTTTCCTGAGCCATATAGCAAATTCCCGTTGGCTATCTGTTTTACATATGGCGATGTAAGTTTCCACATTACTCTTTCCATACATCTCACCCTCTCCTCCCCTCTCCCCATTTCCATAAATCTATTCTCTGTGTCTGTTTGTCCACTGCTGCCCTGTAAGTAAATTCTTCAGTACCATTTTTCTAGATTCCATATATATGTGTTAGAATATGATATTTATCTTTCTCTTTCTGACTTACTTCACTCCGTATAATAGGTTCTAGGTTCACCCACCTCATTAGAACTGACACAAAGGCATTCCTTTTTTTGGCTGAATACAATTGTTATGTCTTCCTCTTGGATTGATCCCTTGATCGTTATGTAGGGCCCTTCCTTATTTCATGATAGCCTATCCATTATTGTTGCTGTTCATTCACTAAGTCGTATCCAACTCTTTGTGACCCCATGAACTGCAGCAAGCCAGGCTCCTCTGTCCTCCACTATCTCCAGGAGTTTGCTCCAATTCATTTCAGTTGAGTTGATGATGCTATCAACTCAACTGAATAAACTAAATAAACTTAGTTTATTTTTTTATTGAAGGATAATTGCTTTACAGAATTTTGCTGTTTTCTGTCAAACCTCAACATGAATCAGCCATAGGTATACATATATCCCCTCCCTTTCGAACTTCCCTCCCGTCTCCCTCTCCATCCCACCTCATACAGAGCCCCTGTTTGAGTTTCCTGAGCCATACAGCAAATTCCCGTTGGCTATCTGTTTTACATATGGCGATGTAAGTTTCCACATTACTCTTTCCATACATCTCACCCTCTCCTCCCCTCTCCCCATTTCCATAAATCTATTCTCTGTGTCTGTTTGTCCACTGCTGCCCTGTAAGTAAATTCTTCAGTACCATTTTTCTAGATTCCATATGTATGCGTTAGAATATGATATTTATCTTTCTCTTTCTGACTTACTTCACTCCGTATAATAGGTTCTAGGTTCATCCACCTCATTAGAACTGACACAAAGGCATTCCTTTTTTTGGCTGAGTACAATTGTTATGTCTTCCTCTTGGACTGATCCCTTGATCGTTATGTAGGGCCCTTCCTTATTGCTTGTAATATTCTTTATTTTAAGGTCTATTTTGTCTGATATGAGGATTGCTACTCCAGCTTTCTTTTGCTTCCCATTTGCATGGAATATATTTTTCCATCCTCTCACTTTCAGTCTATATGTGTCTTGAGGTCTGAAGTGGGTTTCTTGTAGACAGCATATGTCTTGCTTTTGTATCCATTCAGCCAGTCTGTGTCTTTTGGTTGGAGCATTTAATCTACTTAAATTAAAAGTAATTATTGATATATATGTTCCTATTGCCATTTTCTTAATTGTTTGGGGTTGATTTTGTAGATCTTTTTCTTTCTCTTGTATTTCTTGACTATATAAGTCCCTTTAACATTTGTTGTAAAGCTAGTTTGGTGGTACTGAATTCTCTTAACTTTTGCTTGTCTGAAAAGCTTTTTATTTCTCCATCAATTTTGAATGAGATCCTTGCTGAGTACAGAAATCTTGGTTGTATATTTTTCCCTTTCAGTACTTTAAATATATCCTGCCATTCCTTTCTGGCCTGCAGAGTTTCTGCTGAAAGATCAGCTATTAAACATATGGTGTTTCCCTTGTCTGTTACTTGTTGCTTTTCCCTTGTTGCTTTCAGTATTCTTTCTTTGTGTTTAGTCTTTGTTAGTTTGATTAGTATGTGTCTTGGCATGTTTCTCCTTGGGTATATCCTATATGGGACTCTTTGTGCCTCTTGGACTTAATTGATTATTTCTTTTTTCTTACTGGGGAAAATTTCAACTATAATCCCTTCAAAAATTTTCTCATATCTTTTCTTTTTCTCTTCTTCTTCTGGGACCCATATAATTCAGATATTGGTGCACTTGATATTGTCCCAGAGGTCTCTGAGACGATCCTCAATTCTTTTCTTTCTTTTTACTTTATTCTGCTCTTCAGAAGTTATTTCCACCATTTTATCTTCTAGCTCACTGATTCGTTCTTCTGTTTCAGATATTCTGCTATTGATTCCTTCCAGAGTATTTTTAACTTCAGTAATTGTGTTGTTTGTCTCTGTATCTTTACTCTAATTCTTCTAGGTCTTTGTTAATTGATTCTTGCATTTTATCATTTTGTTTTCAAGGTTTTTAATCATCTTTACTATCATTATTCTGAATTCTTTTTCAGGTAGTTTGCCTATTTCCTCTTCATTTATTTTTACTTCTGTGTTTCTAATTTGATCCTTCATTTGGGTAACATTTCTCTGCCTTTTCATTTTTTTTTTTTTTTAACTTATTGTTTGAAGTCTGCTTTTCCCAGGCTTCAAGGCTGAATTCTTTCTTCCTTTTGGTTTCTGCTCTCCTAAGGTTGGTCCGGTGGTTTGTGTAAGCTTTGTATAGGATGAGATTGTGCTGAATTTTTGTTTGTTTGTTTGTTTTTCCTCTGATCGGCAAGGCTGAGTGAGGTGGCAATCCTGTCTGCTGATGACTGGGTTTGTATTTTTTTGTTTGTTTGTTGTTTAGAGGAGGAATCCTCCACGGTGCTGCTGGTGACTGGGTGATGCCGGGTCTTGTATTCAAGGGGTTTCCTTTGTATGAGTTCTCACTATTTGATACTCCCTAGGGATAGTTCTCTGGTAGTCTAGGGTCTTGGAGTCAGTGCTCCTACTCCAAAGGTTCAGGGATTGATCTCTGGTCAGGAATGAAGATTCCACAAGTGGTTTGTTATGGCATAAAGTGAGATTAAAACAAATTCCCAAAAACAAGAAACCAAAGATGAACCTCAGACAAATGGTACTAACACTATCAGGCAAATAATAATTAAAATAATGGAATATGCATATATACCTGTAAGCAAAGTCAAAACAGTCCAACAAAATAAAGTACAGTAGATTGACCTGGCAAACAAAGGAAATAAAAAATTATATTTACCACTTAAGAACAAAACTAACCGGAAAGCAAAACTGAAGCAAGGTGCTAACTGGGGAATAAAGGAATGAAAACAAAACTAACAAATATGTTGAGAGGAAAGGAAAGAAAGAAAAGAAAGCAAGAATAGATATATGAAGCTAAATATAGATAAAGAAGATTTATATACATTAAGGATTAACTGCAAGGGGAAAAGAACAGGAGGAAAGAAAAACAAAGGAATAAATGTAGAAAAAATATAATAGGTTTTAAAAAATTAAAATTATAGAAAAGAAAAAATAGTAAGAAGAAAAAAGGAAAACTCCACAGAACTGCAAAAACCTAAGGTAGAGGCACAGGTTTATAACAACAATAAAAAGTGTGACTGAATATACACATATATATAAGCAAAATCAAAACAGTCCAACAAAATAAAGTACAATAGATTGACCCAACAAACACAGGAAATAAAAAATTATATTTACCATTTAAGAACAAAACTAACTAAAGCACAAACCAGAAAACAAAACGAAAGCAAGCTGCCAAATGGGGAATAAAGCAATGAAAATAAAACTAACAAATATGTTGAGAAGAAAGAAAAGCAAGCAAGAATAGATATGCAAAGTTAAACAAAGGTAGATTAAGAATATTTATATACATTAACTTCAAGGGGAAAAGAACAGTAGGAAAAGCAAACAAAGGAATAAATGTAGAAAAATAATATGGTTTTTCCTGTGGTCATGTATGGATGTGAGAGTTGGACTGTGAGGAAGGTTAGGAGGAGAAGGGGACGACAGAGGATGAGATGGCTGGATGGCATCACGGACTCGATGGACGTGAGTCTGAGTGAACTCCGGGAGATAGTGATGAACAGGGAGGCCTGGCGTGCTGTGATTCACGGGATCGCAAAGAGTCGGACACGACTGAGCGACTGAACTGAACTGAACTGAATAATAGGTTTAAAAAATTAAAATTAAAAAAAGAGAGAAAAAAAGGGTAAACTCCACAGAACTGCAAAAGCCCAACATAGAGGTAGAAGTTTACAACAACAATGAACAGTGTGACTGAATATACACATATACGTATATATCCACAAGCAAAACCAAAACCATCCAACAAAAATAAAGTACAATAGATTGACCCGGCGAACAAAGGAAAGCAAAAATTATATTTACCACTTAAGAACAAAACTAACTAAAGCACAAACAGAGGTTTATGACAACAATAAAAATTATGACTGAGAAAAAAAAAGCTCAAAAGCTTAATTAGATTTTATAGCGTTATTAAAATTGACAACTACAACAGAGGATCAAAAGAAAAAAAAAATCCAAAATAATCTACAGAACAAGTCAAAACAAGAATGATAAATGTTTTTCTTGAGTCATTGCTGTCAGAGTCCTTTCTCTCGCTGGGAGTCACAGTCCACCTCACCTCCCTAGGGATGCCCTCCAACACTATGCTGATTTCTGGACCTATTGTGGAGGCAGCGCAGATTCTTATCGGGTCCTACTCCTGTGTGCTGTTGCCTCCAACATCCACAGCTATCAAAACCAGTGTGTTTTCTTTTGTGGGAGCTCTCAATGACCTTTTATATATTCCATAGACATGGAGTCTGCCTAGTTGATCATGTGGATTTAATCTGCAGCTTGTACAGCTGGTGGGAAGCTTTTGGGTCTTCTCCCTTAGCCACACTGCCCCTGGGTTTCAACTGTGGTTTTATTTCCACCTCTGCCAGGTGTGGAGGTGGTGCAGCTGCTTGGGTCTCAGGGGTTCTGGCAGCACCAGATACTCAGGGGAGTTGGCGGCTAAGGCAGAAGGAAATATAGTGCTCTAGAAGGGTGTGGCAACCAGTACTGGCCAATACGCTCCAGTATTCTTGCCTGGAGAACACCCCTGACAGAGAAGCCTGGCAGCCCACAGTCTATAGGGTCGCAAAGAGTTGGACATGACTGAAGCTACCTTGTGTGTATAGATGCAAGATTTTTTTTTTTTTTTTTTGGCCTGTGGCAGCTCTGCCCCAGTGAGAGTTGAGCATGAAGATGGCACAGCTGCTTGGCTTGCAGAGACCCTGGCAGCACCAAGTGTGCAGGGACACAGGCTGCTTCCACCCCAGGAGTTATGGCCCTATCTGAGTCATTTTTCAAACCTCTCGTAGCTGGCGATCAGAAGGCTTCTTGGCCAGTCTTTCTCCATAGCTCCGCCCATTCAGGCACTTGGAGGTTTCCCTTGCCTGGGGTCCTTCTCTGTTGTCCAGCACATCAGGCACATAAAGAGGCCCCCCTGGGTGGGGTCCTATCTGGAGTTCAGGGCCTCAGGCGTTTGCTGGGCCAGCCTCCCTTGTTCAGCTGCCAGTGCTGGCGTGTGGGGGGAGAGGCTATGGTGATGGCTCCACCCCCTACGCATGACTCAGCAAGATCACCTTGCTTCCACGGCCACCTGGCTTTCCTCCACAGGCATTTCATACCACAATCTCCTCCCTCACATCCCGTTGCTCTGTCTCTCCGCAGTCAACAGCAGCCCTCACCCTGGGATTGCTCCACAGTCCCTAAACTCCAGATCCTAGCCACTGCTCCTTGCAGGGGACCTGCGTCCCTGTCCAGGGTATGTATGGCGGCGGCAAGGACTGTCTGATTCTCATTCCATTTAGGCTGCCACAGATCAGCTGTTTCACTCGCAGCCTTAAACATTTCTCCTCTGACTCACATAATTGCCCCAATGTGGTGATTGGACCCCTGCTTCAGTTCCCCCACTGGCTGAGAGCTGGTCCCATCCTACTAACACTCCTGTTTTTCCCCTAGTTCCTTTATCCTATCGAGTTTTGCGAGGTTCCATATATTCTTTTCCACTGGTCAGGTCCTCCTGTCTGTTCTCAGCTGGTGTTCTGCATGCATTTCTGTGTCTGAAGGTGTATTCTTGATGTATCTGTGGAGAGAGATGTACTCTACGTCCACCTACTCCTCCACCATCTCATTCTCCCGATGTCCCTGCTTTTTAATACTCTTTCTAGGTTTGTCATAGCTTTCCCTCCAAGGATCGAGCATATTTTAATTTCATGGTTGCAGTCACCATTGGCAGTGATTTTAGAGTTCAAGAAAATAAATCTGTCACTGCTTCCACTTTTTTCCCTTCTATTTGCCGTGAGACGACTCCACCCTTACGGCAGAAAGTGAAGAGGAACTAAAAAGCCTCTTGATGAAAGTGAAAGAGGAGCGTGAAAAAGTTGCCTTAAAGCTCAACATTCAGAAAATGAAGATCATGGCATCTGGTCCAATCACTTCATGGCAAATAGATGGGGAAACAGTGGAAACAGTGTCAGACTTTATTTTGGGGGGCTCCCAAATCACTGCAGGTGGTGACTGCAGCCATGAAATGAAAAGATGTTTACTCCTTGGAAGGAAAGTTATGACCAACCTAGATAGCATATTCAAAAGCAGAGACATTACTTTGCCAACAAAGGTCCATCTAGTCACGGAGAAGGCAATGGCACCCCACTCCAGTATTCTTGCCTGGAAAATTCCATGGACAGAGGAGCCTGGAAGGCTGCAGTCCATGGGGTTGCTAAGAGTCGGGCACGACTGAGCTTGTTGGAGAAGACTCTTGAGAGTCCCTTGGACTACAAGAAGAGCCAACCAGTCCATCCTAAAGGAGATCAGTCCTGGGTGTTCATTGGAAGGACTGATGCTGAAGCCGAAACTCCAATACTTTGGCCACCTGATAAGAGTTGACTCATTGGAAAAGACTCTAATGCTGGGAAGGATTGGAGGCAGGAGGAGAAGGGGATGACAGGATGAGATGGCTGGATGGCATGACTGACTTGATGGACATGGGTTTGGGTAGACTCTGGGAGTTGGTAATGGACAGGGAGGCCTAGCATGCTGCGATTCATGGGGTCGCAAAGAATCGGACACGACTAAGCAACTGAACTGAACTGAACTGATGGGACTGGAGGCATGATCTTAGTTTTTTCAATGTTGAGTTTTAAGCCAGCTTTTTCACTCTCCTCTTTCACCCTCATCAAGAAGCTGTTTAGTTCCTCTTCACTTTCTGCCATTAGAGTGGTATCATCTGCATATCTGAGGTTGTTGATATTTCTCCTGGCAGTCATGATTCCAGCTTGTGATTCATCCAGCCTGGCATTTCACATGATGTACTCTACATGTAAGTTAAATAAGCAGGGTGACAATATAAAGCCTTGTTTTACTCCCTTCCCAATTTTGAACTAGTCCATTGTTCCATCTCTGGTTCTGCTGCTTTTTGACCTGCATACAGGTTTCCCACAAGAGAGGTAAAGTGGTCTGACATTCCCTTCTCTTTAAGAATTCTTCCACAGTTTGTTGTGATCAGTCAAACAGCCACACAGTCAAACGCCTTAGCATAGTCAGTGAAGCAGAAGTAGATGATTTTCTGGAATTCCCTTGCTTTCTATATGATCCAACGAATGCTGGCAATTTGATCTGTTTCCTCTGCCTTTTCTAAACCCAACTTATACATCTGGAAGCTCTTGGTTCATGTACTGCTAAAGCCTAGCTTGAAGGATTTTGAACATAATATTACACCTTTCTCGTGTCAGAGTACAAACTGTGATTTTAGCTTTTATAAGCCCCTGATCCTTTCTCTTCCCTACATCACTCTTTCAACTTCACCCAAATCCACGTCTTCCATATCGCAAATTTAAAGATTCCAGAGGGATGGTACGGGGAGGGAGGGATGTTCAGGATGGGGAACATGTGTATACCTGTGGCGGATTTATGTTGATCTTTGGAAGGAATGATGCTAAAGCTGAAACTTCAGTACTTTGGCCACCTCATGCGAAGAGTTGACTCATTGGAAAAGACTCTGATGCTGGGAGGGATTGGGGGCAGGAGGAGAAGGGGATGACAGAGGATGAGATGGCTGGATGGCATCACGGACTCGATGGATGTGAGTCTGAGTGAACTCTGGGGGTTGGTGATGGACAGGGAGGCCTGGTGTGCTGCGATTCATGGGGTCAAAGAGTCGGACACGACTGAGCGACTGAACTGAACTGATGGCAAAACCAATACAATATTGTAAAGTAATTAACCTCCAATTAAAATAAATAAATTTATATTAAATTAAAAAATAAAGATTCCAAATAAGCTCTCATATGGAGCCTTCTGCGTTTTTTTGGTTGACACTGCTCACAGAGATGGTTTAGCAATTCCATTGCCAAAAGACAGTACTTCCTATGAACTTTAGCACAAAGATATTTACAAAATGATATTTCACTCTAAACATATGTTGGGCACTTTAAAAGATCTAGATAGACTAGATGTTTCAAATAAGGACTTTGTCCACTATACACACTCTTTGTGACCCCTTAGGGCATTTCTTCTGGGCTTAGGGTATAGACATGGACTGTAGCCCACCAGGCTCCATGGAATTCTCCAGGCAAGAATACTGGAGTGGGTAGCCATTCCCTTCTCTCTGGGAATCTTCCCCACCAAGGGATCAAACCTGCATCTCCTGTGTCTCCCACACAGGATTCTTTACCATCTGAGCCACCAGAGAAATCCACTATACAAGCAGCAGTCCTAAGTAAGCTGCACACATATGACAACAGTTGTGATCTAAAAGTATTTTCTAACTATGAACATTCTGGCTTCAAATCCTTCTTTCTTCTATCCCTCCTCCACTGACCCAGTGAACTATCTCACTCAAATTTCAGGAGACAATCTTTCATAGGAATTTTAACACAAAGCATACAAAATGTATTAACATCTATATTTTTCTAATAAACCTGAGACAGGCTGGGACCTGGGATCCTTTGCTGCAGTGCTTGCATGTGGACAACGATCTCCTTGAGCAACAAAATACAAGTAAATTATAAGGGATTAAAAATAAGTGTGTCCATACACCATAGGCTCAAGTTATGAACAAGATACAAAAAGGCCAAAAACCCCAACTGTCATTTCTGAGAAGCCTGGAACCAGAGCAGGGTACTACATATGCACCCTGCACACAGCACCACCAAGGGGGTGGGCAGACCATCGAACCCACCCCTCCAGTCTGACCCCTGGACCTACCCCTACCCTCACTCTGAGGCAGGAGATAGATGGGCCTCAGGCTGAGCAGCCAGAGTTCCTCCCACGTGGACAGATACTCCAAAATAGGAAGAGCGAGAGAGGGTTTGAGCTCTGCCCAGATAAGAGATAAAAGATCACATATTCCTCATTCTTGAAGTCAAGGAGACCTTCTCAACTACACACGTGCAGAAAAGCTCCATGGAGGTCAAAAGAGAGGGGATGTCACTTCATACTCAGTGATGTCCACCTACCCATAGGTCTCTTGGATAGAGTCCATCTTGGCTAAGAGTTGTACATGCACACATGGGAGGACACTGGGATATACGAAATACCAGGCACAGCAAGATGACTGGCCAAAGGAAGCCCAGAAGAAATGCCCCATGAAAGTGATTCAAACTGAAATGGGGATCCAAGTTCTTGTTTGTGAAGCCACAGAATGAACTTGGCAAACACTCAAGGTAGCGAGCAGACAGGATTTATTTCAAAGAGAACAAAAGTACAAAGCTCTCAGCACAGACACTGAGAGGGGTGAAATGCCCATGAAAGCTGAATCTATAGTAGTCTATACCCTTACTAGTATTGATCTGTATATTTCTGTTTGGTTCTTACCCTTAGCATATGTCATTTTTAACCAATTAACTTAAAGGTTCAGTTCAGTCACTCAGTCATGTCTGACTCTGAGACCTCATGGATTGCAGCACGCCAGGATTTCCTGTCTATCACTGACTCCTGGAGCTTGCTCAAACTCATGTCCATTGAGCCAGTGATGCCATCCAACCATCTCATCCTCTTTCATCCCTTTCTCCTCCTGTGTTCAATCGTTCTCAGTATCAGGGTCATTTGTAATGAGTCAGTTCTTTGCATCAGATGGCCAAGGTTTTGGAGCTTCAGCTTCAGCATCAGTCTTTCCAATGAATATTCAGGACTGGTTTCCTTTAGGATAGATTGGTTTGATCTCCATGCAGTCCAAGGGACTCTCAAGAGTTTTCTCCAACACCCACAGTTCAAAAGCATCAATTTATCAGTGTTCAGCCTTCTTTATGGTTCACCTTTCACATCTATAGCACTGGAAAAATCATAGCTTTGAAAATATGGACCTTTGTCAGTTACAATGTTTATTTTAACATTTCTGTGATTTCCTTTGATTCTCAGATTCTTCATTTTCTCATTTACTCCCTGTCCTGTGAACTTTTCTTATGACCCCTGGCCATTTCACAATAGACAAGATGTATGGGCTAAAAGTTAATGTTCACCTGTTGCTTTTCTCTCAGATATATTGGGCAGAAGTTAACTGTTACCCTTTCCCAGATCTGAGGGTTTGTAATTTATCAGACCAAGGACACATTCCCTTGAGTGCCAAATCGGGACAAACAGTGTAGTCTTAGGTTAATGGAATACTGCCTAGAAATTCCTACCTCAAAACTACCACAAGGGTGTGACTTTCTCTCTAGGTCCACCTGTGTGTCTATCCACGTGTCTCTTTTCCCTAATAAACACTTCACACATTCACTAACTTTCTGGCTCTATGTGGAAATTGATAGGGCCCACATGGGGTCTCATTGTTAAGATGGCTCATTATGTTGACCTCACAAACAAGGAATAAAATCATAGTGATCCTTGAGACTGACCGAATTGCCCAAATGACATTCTGTTTTCTCACTGGCACCTACCTTCTCAAAGCTACAAGACCACAAGATTCCAGACCTCCAGCCACCACAGGACTCAACTACAGGTTAAAAATTAACCATCCCTACAGAGAATTTTTCATTGGCGAGGTATAAGAAAGACTCTGTCAGAAAGAGAGGACGCTGGTTCTCCCTAAGGGCCAGTCACCTTCTCTTTTCCCTCTAATAAATTTCCTTTTTCTTGCCTGACTGCTGGCTCACTCTCTTTTTCTCTACACTCGCCTTACATTCTGGTGCCGAAACCTGGGAGGGAAGATCCACCGCAACTGGGTGGGCTCCTCTCACGAGCCCACCTCCAGTGGTCCCCTCCTTTGGACCTCGCTGAGAAACTGAAATGAGCTCCTGGAAGGGACTCTCCACTTGCCTTGCTGGACTGACATCCACACACCAGCCCACTTTTCATCCATCGGTTACAAGGGTGAGTAAAATCCCATTCCCTTGGATCCTGTCTCTCTCACCTCGTATCAAAATCCTAGCGCTGGGCAGGAGGGTCCCCACAGCCCTCGGGTCCTTGACCTTATGCCCCATCTGGCTTTGAAATAGGGGACGCCCATTTTAAAGCAGACTATTATTACTCTCTGAGCAAGTCCTGAGAACGGAGACGCCTTTTCTCTTAGGCCTTTCTCCTCACTTTCTCTCACTCTGTCTAATCTCCCTATTCGGCCACAATGGGAAATTCTCAATCCCAGCCCTCAGAATTGACTCCTCTAGGATGCCTTCTCCGAAACCTAAAAGGCTTGGGCTTCCAAGGGGAGATCAGACCAAAAGGACTTACTATTCTAACACTGTCTGGCTGCAACACAGACTTGATAATAGAGCCCTGTTTATGTCAGAAAGTGAAGAGGAACTAAAAAGCCTCTTGATGAAAGTAAAAGAGGAGAATGAAAAAGTTAGCTTAAAGCTCAACATTCAGAAAACGAAGATCATGGCATCCGGTCCCATCACTTCATGGGAAATAGATGGGGAAACAGTGGAAACGGTGTCAGACTTTATTTTTGGGGGCTCCAAAATCACTGCAGATGGTGACTGCAGCCATGAAATTAAAAGACACTCACTCCTTGGAAGAAAACTTATGACCAACCTAGATAGCATATTCAAAAGCAGAGATATTACTTTGCTGACTAAGGTCTGTCTAGTCAAGGCTCTGGTTTTTCCTGTGGTCATGTATGGATGTGAGAGTTGGACTGTGAAGAAGGCTGAGCGCTGAAGAATTGATGCTTTTGAACTGCGGTGTTGGAGAAGACTCTTGAGGGTCCCTTGGACAGCAAGGAGATACAACCAGTCCATTCTGAAGGAGATCAACCCTGAGATTTCTTTGGAAGGAATGATGCTAAAGCTGAAACTCCAGTACTTTGGCCACCTCATGCACAGAGTTGACTCATTTTTTCCTGTGGTCATGTATGGATGTGAGAGTTGGACTGTGAAGAAGGCTGAGCGCTGAAGAATTGATGCTTTTGAAGTGTGGTGTTGGAGAAGACTCTTGAGGGTCCCTTGGACAGCAAGGAGATACAACCAGTCCATTCTGAAGGAGATCAGCCCTGGGATTTCTTTGGAAGGAATGATGCTAAAGCTGAAACTCCAGTACTTTGGCCACCTCATGCACAGAGTTGACTCACTGGAAAAGACTCTGATGCTGGGAGGGATTGGGGGCAGGAGGAGAAGGGGACGACCGAGGAAGAGATGGCTGGATGGCATCACTGACTCGATGGACGTGAGTCTGAGTGAACTCTGGGAGATGGTGATGAACAGGGAGGCCTAGCGTGCTGCGATTCATGGGGTCGCAAAGAGTCGGACACAACTGAGCGACTGAACTGAACTGAACTGAACTGAATTGATCTATGTCAGATTGAACAGTGTCTTGGCTCCTTCTCCTCAGACACAGATAATTATCTAAAAGAATTCAAATATCTTACCCAGTCTTAGGACTTAACCTGGCATGGTATTTACATTATCCTTTCCTCCACTCTTCTCCCAGAAGAGAAGGAACAAGCATGGCAAGTGTCTCAGGCGCATGCTGATGGGATACACAGGAGAGAGGACACTAAGCCCCTAGGGGCAACGGCTGTCCACTGAGATGATCCCAACTGGGATTTTCAGGCAGGGAGACCTGGACGAGCAGCCTGTAATCATAAGGTTGCTTGCCTTATTGTGGGCCTTCAAAAGGCAGGGCATAAGCTATCAACTTTGATAAGCTCTGGGAAATAACAAAGACTAGATGAAAACCTGGCACAATTTCTAGCCAGGTTAACAGAAGCACTACAAAAATATACAAAATTAGACCCCACTTCAGCAGAGGGCATCATTGTCCTTAACACCCATTTTATCTCCCAGTCATCCCCAGATATCTGAAAGAAACTTAAAAAGGCAGAACAAGGCTCTCAAATCCCTCAACGAGACCTTTTAAATTTACCCTTCAAGATTTTCAATAACCAGGAAGAACAGGCAAAGCTAGGGAAGGCCCAACGAGATCAAGTCAAAAGCCACTTTTTAGCCACTGCCCCACATGGCTCCAAACCTCTATCAACCAACAAAGAAAGGAAGCCGCCTGGGACCTGCTTCAAATGCTCAAAAAAGTCCAGTGGGCCCGTTCATGCCTAAAGTCAAGGCCCCTTCCACGTCTAGGTCCCAGCTGAGGCATAAAGGGACACTGGAAGGTTGACTGCCCAAATCACCCTCCAGGGATCCGGACATCCCCTCCTGGTCCCGAGCAGGAGTCCTCCAACCCAGCTCTGCCCAGACTCCTCAGACTCGCTGCTGAAGACTGAAGGTGCCCAGGGCCCCACGCCCCGATTCTCATCACCTCTATGGAGACTAGGCTAACTCTTACAGTGGCAGGCAAGCCAATCTCCTTTCTCATTGACACAGGGGCCACTGGTTCTGCTATGCCTGCCTGCTCCAGAAAAACCAATGTCTCCCAGGTCTCTGTTATGTGGGTTGACAGTTTAATATTTACATCATGAATAACCGAAACTCTACCTTGCACACTTCAAGATACCCCCATTTTCCCATTCTTTTCTCATGGTCCCAAAATGCCCCACTCCTATTCTTGGGAGAGACCTTCTCTTAAAATTCAAAACCTCTATTACTATCCCAAGCCCACCCTCTGATCTAGCCTGGTTACAGTTCCTCAACCCCACCTCCTCTGCCCCTGCCTCATTGTCCTCCTTATCCGTAAATCCCATAGTTTGGGATACAGACAACCCATCTGTTGCCTCTCACCATGCTCCAATTCATATCCATCTCAAAGACCCCTCTAAATTCCCCAATCAACTACAATACCCCATCTACAAAAAAATCAACAAGGATTAAAGCCTATCATCACTAAACTCCTACATCAGGGTCTCTTGCAGCCAACTCACTCTTCCTATTAACACCCATATCCTTCCTGTCAAAGAGCCAAATGACTCCTATCATCTGGTCCAGGACCTGAGACTTATCAATGCGGCCGTTATCCCCATACACCCAGTAGTTCTAAATCCCTATACTCCTCTCTCTCAGTCCCTCTTCTACCATCCATTTCACTGTTCTAGACTTCAAAGATGACATCTTTACTATCCCTTTACACTCACTCTCAAGACCTCTTTGACTTTACCTGGTCTGATCCAGACAATCATTGCTCCCAACAGCTGACATGGACAGTCCTCCTACAAGGCTTTCGTGATGGCCCTCATTTCTTTGGCCAAGCTCTCACATCAGACCTAGCCTCTTTTATCTTACTCCGAGTACTGTGCTCCAATATGTGGATGATCTCCTCTTTTGTAGTCCTTCACCTACACACTCTCAACAACACACTATACAACTTCTCAATTTTCTAGGTGATTGATTGAGGCTATTGAATGTGTCACACCAAGGTTCAGCTCTCTCTTCCTAGAGTCACCTATCTCAGAGTCCTTTTAACACCAACAAAAAGATATATTACTACTGATAGAAAGTCCCTTATATCCACCCTACCACTCCCTACATCAAAAACAGAGAGCCTGTCCTTCTTGGGGTTAGCTGGATATTTACACCTCTGGATTCCTAATTTTGCCCTCTTGGCACAACCCCTATATCCAGCCACCTGAGGAGATTTTTCAGAACCCCTAGAGCTAAAATCAAATGTCCCTTCAGCCTTTAACACCCTTAAGCAAGCTATTGTCTCAGCCCCAGATCTAACACTTCCTGACCTTTCTCACCCCTTTATACTCCACACTACTGAGAGACAAAGAATTGCCTTGGAGTTTGGGGACAAAATCAGGGCCCCTCCTTCACCCCTGTCGCTTATCTATCAAACAATTCGATGCCACAGTTAGAGGATGGCCGGCCTGCCGACATGCTCTGGCAGCAGCTGTGCTCCTCGCTCAGGAAAGTAAAAATCTGACTTTTGGAGCACCCACTGTCATTTGTTGACAAGACTTTAAGGACTTACTTTCTTACAAATTCATGAACCTTCCTATCTCCTTCACACATCCAACTAATTCATGTCACCCTTCTCGAATCTCCCCAGTTCTCCTTTGAACACTGTCCTACTCTCAACCCTGCCACCCTTATCCCTACTTCTTCTGAGCACCACATCCATACTTGCAAAGAGGCATTAGAAGACCTGATGCCCCACTTATCCCACATTTCCTCAACCCCTTTAAATAACCCTGACTTTACTTGGTATATTGATGGCAGTTCCTCTTCAACATCATAAGAAAAAAACGTAGCTGGATAATGTAATTGTCTCTCACAATGAAATTACTGAATCCCAACCTCTCCCCTTGGGACCCTCTTCCCAAAAAGCAGAACTTATTGCACTAAGTAGAGCCCTTATCCTCGCAGTTAACAAGAAAGCAAACATATACACTGATTCTAAATATACTTTCCACATCATACACTCACATGCTGCCATCTGGAAGGAACGAGGGTTCCTATCTATTAAAGGCTCTCCCACAACTAACGCCCCGCTTGTACTCCGACTTTTAACAGCAGCTAACATGCCAACTGAAGTAGGCATCATTCATTGCCGAGGTCACCAGGTGGCCTCAGACCCCTGGGGCATTCCTGGGGCAATGATGCTGCAGACAGAGAAGCAAAACAAGCCTCACTCTGATCATCAACTCAACAACGTATAATAATCACCAACATAAAGCCCCGTTACCTTCTGGAGGGAAAAACATGATTATTACAAGAAGGAGCACAACCACAAGGAGACTGGTTACAAAACCAGGGCCGCTATGTCCTTCCCCAATCTCAGGCCACACAAATTCTTACAGATATTCATCAGGCCCTACAGGTCAGTTCAGTTCAGTCGCTCAGGTGTCCGACTCCATGACCCCATGAACTGCAGCATGACTGGCCTCCCTGTCCATCACCAACTCCCAGAGTTCACTCAAACTCATGTCCATCGAGTCAGTGATGCCATCCAGCCATCTCATCCTCTGTCATCCCCTTCTCCTCCTGCCCCCAATCCCTCCCAGCATCAGAGTCTTTTCCAGTGAGTCAACTCTTCGCATGAGGTGGCCAAAGTATTCGGGTTTCAGCTTCAGCATCAGTCCTTCCAATGAACACCCAGGACTTATCTCCTTTAGGATGGACTGGTTGGATCTCCTTGCAGTCCAAGGGACTCTCAAGAGTCTTCTCCAACACCACAGTTCAAAAGCATTAATTCTTCAGCACTCAGCTTTCTTCACAGTCCAACTCTCACATCCATACATGAACACTGGAAAAACCATAACCTTGACTAGATGGACCTTTGTTGGCAAAGTAATATCTCTGCTTTTCAATATGCTATCTAGATTGGTCATAACTTTCCTTCCAAGGAACAAGTGTCTTTTAATTTCATGGCTGCAATCACCATCTGCAGTGAGTTTGGAGCCCCCAAAAATAAAGTCTGACACCGTTTCCCCATCTATTTGCCATGAAGTGATGGGACTGGATGCCATGATCTTAGCTTTCCGTATGTTGAGTTTTAAGCCAACTTTTTCACTCTCCTCTTTCACTTTCATCAACAGGCTTTTCAGTTCCTCTTCACTTTCTGCCATAAGGATGGTGTCATCTGCATATCTGAGGTTATTGATATTTCTCCCGGCAATCTTGATTCCAGCTTGTGCTTTTTCCAGCCCAGCATTTCTCACGATGTACCCTGCATGTAAATTAAATAAGCAGCGTGACAATATACAGCCTTGACATACTCCTTTTCCTATTTGGAACCAGTCTGTTGTTTCATATCCAGTTCTAACTGTTGCTTCCTGACCTACATATAGGTTTCTCAAGAGGCCAGTCAGGTGGTCTGGTATTCCCATTTCTTTCAGAATTTTCCACAGTTTATTGTGATCCACACAGTCAAAGGCTTTGGCATAGTCAAGAAAGTAGAAATAGATGTTTTTCTGGAATTCTTTTGCTGTATCCATGATCCAGCAGATGTTGGCAATTTGATCTCTGGTTCCTCTGCCTTTTCTAAAACCAGCTTGAACATCTGGAAGTTCACGGTTCATGTATTGCTGAAGTCTGGCTTGGAGAATTTTGAGCATTACTTTACTAGCGTGTAAGATGAGTGAAATTGTGTGGTGGTTTGAGCATTCTTTGGCATTGCCTTTCTTTGGGATTGGAATGAAAACTGACCTTTTCCAGTCCTGCGGCCACTGCTGAGTTTCCCAAATTTGCTGGCATATTTGAGTGCAGCACTTTCACAGCATCATCTTTCAGGATTTGAAATAGCTCCACTGGAATTCCATCACCTCCACTAGCTTTGTTCATAGTGATGCTTTCTAAGGCCCACTTGACTTCACATTCCGGGATGTCTGGCTCTAGATGAGTGATCACACCATCGTGATTATCTGGGTTATGAAGATCTTTTTTGTACATTTCTTCCATGTATTCTTGCCACCTCTTCTTAATATCTTCTGCTTCTGTTAGGTCCAGACCATTTCTGTCCTTTATCGAGCCCAACTTTGCATGAAATGTTCCCTTGGTATTTCTAATTTTCNTGAAGATCTTTTTTGTACAGTTCTTCTGTGTATTCTTGCCACCTCTTCTTAATATCTTCTGCTTCTGTTAGGTCCATACCATTTCTGTCCTTTATCGAGCCCATCTTTGCATGAAATGTTCCCTTGGTATCTCTAATTTTCTTGAAGAGATCTCTAGTCTTTCCCATTCTGTTCTTTTCCTCTATTTCTTTGCATTGATCACTGAAGAAGGCTTTCTTATCTCTCCTTGCTATTCTTTGGAACTCTGCATTCAGATGCTTATATCTTTCCTTTTCTCCTTTGCTTTTTCCTTCTCCTCTTTTCACAGCTATTTGTAAGGCCTCCCCAGACAGCCATTTTGCTTTTTTGCATTTCTTTTCCATGTGGATGGTCTTGATCCCTGTCTCCTGTACAACGTCATGAACCTCCGTCTATAGTTCATCAGGCATTCTGTCTATCAGATCTAGTCCCTTAATTCTATTTCTCACTTCCACTGTATAGTCATAAGGAATTTGATTTAGGTCATACATACCTGAATGGTTTAGTGGCTTTCCCTACTTTCTTCAATTTCAGTCTGAATTTGGCAATAAGGAGCTCATGATCTGAGCCACAGTCAGCTCCTGGTCTTGTTTTTGCTAACTGTACAGAGCTTCTCCATCTTTGGCTGCAAAGAAATAATCAATCTGATTTCGGTGTTGACCATCTGGTGATGTCCATGTATAGAGTCTTCTCTTGTGTTGTTGGAAAAGGATGTTTGCTATGACCAGTGCATTCTCTTGGCAAAACTCTATTAGCCTTTGCTCTGCTTCATTCTATACTCCAAGGCCAAATTTGCCTGTTACCCCAGGTGTTTCTCGACTTCCTACTTTTGCATTCCAGTCCCCTATAATGAAAAGGATATCTTTTTTGGGTGTTAGTTCTAAAAGGTCTTGTAGGTCTTCATAGAACCGTTCAACTTCAGCTTCTTCAGCATTACTGGTTTATTGAATGGTTTGTCTTGGAAATGAACAGAGATCATTCTGTCGTTTTTGAGATTGCATCCAAGTACTGCATTTCGGACTCTTTTGTTGACCATGATGGCTACTCCATTTCTTCTAAGGGATTCCTGCCCACAGTAGTAGATATAATGGTCATCTGAGTTAAATTCACCCATTCCACTCAATTTTAGTTCACTGATTCCTAGAATGTCGACGTTCACTCTTGCCATCTTCCTCTTTGACCACTTCCAATTTGCCTTGATTCATGGACCTAACATTCCAGGTTCCAATGCAATATTGCTTTTTACAGCATTGGACGTTTCTTCTATCACCAGTCACATCCACAACTGGGTATTGTTTTGGTTTTGGCTCTATCCCTTCCTTCTTTCGAAGTTATTTCTCCACTGATCTCCAGTAGCATATTGGGCACTTACCGACCTGGGGAGTTCCTCTTTCATTATCCTATCATTTTGCCTTTTCATACTGTTCATGGGGTTCTCAAAGCAAGAACACTGAAGTGGCTTGCCATTCCCTCATCCAGTGGACCACATTCTGTCAGACCTCTCCACTATGACCCGTCCATCTTGGGTGGCCCCAAACAGCATGGCTTAGTTTCACTGAGTTAGACAAGGCTGTGGTCCATGTGATCAGGTTAGCTAGTTTTCTGTGATTATGGTTTCAGTGTGTCTGCCCTCTGATGCCCTCTTGCAACGCCTACCATCTTACTTGTGTTTCTCTTATCTTGGACATGGGGTATCTCTTCAGGGCTGCTCCAGCAAAACGCAGCTGCTGCCCCTTACCTGGAGGAAGTTGCCCCTCCTGACCTTGAATGTGGAGTAGCTCCTTTCGGCCCTCCTGCGCCCATGCAGCTGCCACTCCTTGGATGTGGGGTAGCTCCTCTAGGCTGCTGCCCCTGACCTCGGATGTGGGGTAACCCCACTCGGCCGCCACCCCTGACCTCGGACATGGGATCGCTCCTCTCGGCAGCCCCCTGAGCCATCGCAGCCTGGAACTGTCGGTCACCGCCCCTGACCTTGGGCGTGGGGTAGCTCCTCTTGGCCGGGCTTCCTACAAGTAGGCACTAAACCTCTTTATCATCTCTGAAGACCTCTTATCACCTATCCTAACCTTTTTTTAGTCCTACAACAAATCAGTCACCCTTGCATTATCTGCTCCTCAGTCTCACCGCAGGGAGCCCTAAAGCCTATTCCCTCATTCCCAACACATCAGGCTTGAGGACATATCCCAGGAGAAAACTAGCAAATTGATTTCACTCACATGCCTCCAACACGAAAAATAAAACTCATGCTTACTCTAGTAGACACTTTTTCAGGGTGGATTAAGGCTTTTCCTACAAGATCAGAAACTGCCACAGAGGTAACACGGTTTCTCATACGAGAAATCATCCCTTACTTTGGCCTCCCACTCTCTCTCCAATCCAATAATGGGCCAGTTTTTAATCTTCCAAATCACTCAACAGGTAGCCCAATCCCTTGGCGTAACCTGGAAACTATACATTCCTTACAGACCCCAATCCTCGGGAAAAGTAGAAAAGGCAAACTCTATTCTCAAAACACACCTAACCCAACTCTCTCTAGGGCTACAAAGGACGTGGACTGAACTTCCCATGGCTTTGGCTCGCATTAGGGCTACTCCACAGGATTGGTCTTTCCTCAGTCCTTTTGAGCTCCTGTACGGACTCCCTTTTCTCTTGGGTCAGTTCCCTACTGCTAGCCCCTTGTTGGGAGATTATCTTCCCATCCTTAACCTTATTACACACCTCATGAAAGAACATGTAGATCGCTTTCTCCCAAAGCCTCATCAAATGAATTCAGCTGACTTAACACTCATACCTGGAGATCAAATCCTGCTTAAGGCCTTACACCATAAGGATCTCCAGTCTCAATGGACAGGTCCATTTGAGGTCATTCTAACCATACCAACAGCTGCTAAATTAGCAGCTCACTCCTCTTGGTTTCATATCTCTAGATTAAAGTGGGCCCCAGGAGATTCTCCATCTCTGCCAAGAAACATTCCCCACTTAGATGCTCCTCACTACACCAGCACTGTTCTGGGACCCACCAGGCTTTGACTAGATTGAATTCCAGAAGAAACAGAACAGCCAAAAACAAATATCAACAAGTAAAACAAAAACAGATGTATTGGAGGTTCGTGACATTGTATGGGAGACAGGGATCAAGACCATCCCCATGGAAAAGAAATACAAAAAAGCAAAATGGCTGTCTGGGGAGGCCTTACAAATAGCTGTGAAGAGAAGAGAGGTGAAAAGCAAAGAAGAAAAGGAAAGATAAGCATCTGAATGCAGAGTTCCAAAGAATAGCAAGAAGAGATAAGAAAGCCTTCTTCAGGGACCAATGCAAAGAAATAGAGGAAAATAACAGAATGGGAAAGACTAGAGATCTCTTCAAGAAAATTAGAGATACCAAGGGAACATTTCATGCAAAGATGGGCTCGATAAAGGACAGAAATGGTCTGGACCTAACAGAAGCAGAAGATATTAAGAAGAGGTGGCAAGAATACACGGAAGAAATGTACAAAAAAGATCTTCATGACCCAGATAATCATGATGATGTGATCACTCATCTAGAGCCAGACATCTTGGAATGTGAAGTCAAGTGGGCCTTAGAAAGCATCACTACGAACAAAGCTAGTGGAGGTGATGGAATTCCAGTGGAGCTGTTTCAAATCCTGAAAGATAATGCTGTGAAAGTGCTACACTCAATCTGCCAGCAAATTTGGAAAACTCAGCAGTGGCCACAGGACTGGAAAAGGTCAGTTTTCATCCCAATCCCAAAGAAAGGCAATACCAAAGAATGCTCAAACTACCGCACAATTGCACTCATCTCACATGCTAGGTAAAGTAATGCTCAAAATTCTCCAAGCCAGCCTTCAGCAATACCTGAACCTGAAGAATTGATGCTTTTGAACTGTGGTGTTGGAGAAGACTCTTGAGAGTCCCTTGGACTGCAAGGAGATCCAACCTGTCCATTCTGAAGGAGATCAACCCTGGGATTTCTTTGGAAGGAATGATGCTAAAGCTGAAACTCCAGTCCTTTGGCCACCTCATGGGAAGAGTTGACTCATTGGAAAAGACTCTGATGCTGGGAGGGATTGGGGGCAGGAGGAGAAGGGGACGACCGAGGATGAGATGGCTGGATGGCATCACGGACTCGATGGACGTGAGTCTGAGTGAACTCCGGGAGTTGGTGATGGACAGGGAGGCCTGGCGTGCTGCGATTCATGGGGTCGCAAAGAGTCGGACACGACTGAGCGACTGAACTGAACACCAGCACTGTTCTGAGACCCATCAGGCTTTGACTAGATTGAATTCCAGAAGAAACAGAACAGCCAAAACCAAATATCAACAAGTAAAACAAAAACAGATGTATTGGCTACTAATTGGACTGGGATTTCCCCTACTTACCCTATTCACAATAGGAGTTTACTCTGTGTCTCCTCCTGAGTGGACTATCATTCAAAAGCTTTCCCTCTGTTTTACCTACTTCTCCATAGTTCTTGTTTTCTGGGCGTGGCCCTCCTCTTACTATGATCAGCCTAGATGAATTCATTATCCACTTCCTTCACATAGTAACACAAGCCCTTACCTTTCCTGGAAACACGACTGTTACTAATCTCCCCTTTCTCCTTGATTTTATAACCAGTCTTTGGCTCCAGGGAGATTTCATAAAGTTCACACCAACCCAAACTGATTTCTACACTTGGATTCTTATTTTTATCATGTTCTCCCCTTAGACATGAGATGTCACATTTTGCTCTTACTCCCTCTTCTTTTATAGTGGAAACTTCACATTAATACCCTGCTTATAACTCACCCTGCCCCAAACCTTGCCTGCCTATTCAGAACTCTAAATCTGACCCATCATTTACTCAGTACCTCAAACCCGACCCTGGCCAGTGATTGGGTGGATTTGCTTATCCATCTCCTATTTCCACAAATCAATGGACTCACATAAACACTTCTCTTTATCACACATATAGAGAAGAATCTCTTTTTATCATATGTATGTTATTTATATTCAATTGATCAAATTCACAATCCTGACAAGATACTGACCTCCCTTCTTATAGATCTCACTTCTACTCATAAAGGACCAGCTACAGGAGGACCCACCACCTCTGACGTTTGTCTACAACAACAGGCTCCTTTCTGTTTTTTCCGGACAAAACTATGAACAATTCTTACCGTCAACTAGGAACTATACCGCCACACCTCTGTAATTACACTTCCCATCTCTCCTTCCCTTCAGGCCCATCTGTCTATCATGTCTCAGGAACTGCAGGACATTCTCTTACTTTCTCAGGGAGACTCCCTTCTGCATATGGTGTAAATACTCCTCTTGTAAGGGCTACACTGGCGAGTTCACTGTCAGTTTCAGAGACTACTAACAAGTTCCCAGTGAAGAGGAAAAGTTAAAATTCTACATAACCTCCTTCTTCTTCTGTCTCTGTAACTCAGCTTGCCCTTGCAAAGTCTAGATCACATAGGTCATGTAGTCTCAGAAAGTGGGGACTTGCAATACTGGGAACTGGAGCTTGTCTCACTCACCCTTGTCCTGCTCTTTGCAATCGCCCAGCCCCTGCAATCCTGCCTAATCATGCCTATCCAGATCAGGCATCCCCCTCTCTATCTTGACCACTGTTCCTGCACGCATGAAACCCCTTAGTTTAAACCAGCCTATTCACAGCTAGTGTTGCCCACTACAGTCTGTCTATAAAAACTCTGTAATCCCTTTGTTCAGGGCTCAGAGCTTGGAGTGTTAACTCCTCTGGGCCCGCTGGTGTAATAAACCTGAGTTCTCTGACTCTCCGAGTGTGGTGCTTGGTTTCTCCAGTACTGGTTCTGCAACACCTGAAAGACTTCTATTTGCTATTGATTTCAGCTGTTGTCTTCTTACTCCTGGAATATTTTTCTTATGCAGAACCACTACCTATTTATGTCTTCCCACTAACTGAACAGAAACATGCACGCTGGTATATCTGGCCCCAGACATTTCTATTGGTCCTAGCAATCAGACCCTTCCTATCCCACTAACTCATAACTGACCCAGATGGGCAATTCCATTCATTCCTCTATTAATCAGTTTAGGAATAGCAGCTGGGATTGGGACAGGGACCACAGGACTCACAACCTCTTTAAATTACTATCAAAGACTTTCTAAAGGCCTCACTGACAGCCTAAAAGAAAGAGCTAACAGCCTTATCACTATCCAAAACCAGCTAGATTCCCTGGCAGCCATGGTCCTTCAAAACAGAAGAGGATTAGACCTCCTCACAGCAGAAAAGGGAGGCCTATGCCTATTTTTGGAGGAAGCCTGCTGCTTCTACACCAATAAATCAGGCATTGTAAAGGAAGCAGCAAGAAATCTGACAAACAGGGCCTCGTGAATACATCAACACCTCAGTAATTCATGGGAAAATTGGTTAAGCAATTGCAATTGGATGCCCTGGATCCTACCTTTGCTAGATCCTCTCCTTCTACTTACCTTTATTCTAACTTTTGGCCCATGTTTAATGTGTCTTTTTTCAAAATTTCTTCAGGACCATTTACACGTGTTCACCAACTGAACTATCCATGAGCTACTTCTAACTCACTCAGGTTATCAAAAACTTCGACCCCACACAAATCCCCTTGACCCACATTCCATCCTTTTCTTATCTCACCCCCACAATGGCCATGTCCCACAGGAAGCAATTACAGAAGACTGACCTTCGCCCTTTATCCTAAATCAAAAAGGCTGGAAAGATAGGGCCCCATGGGGGCTCATTGATAAGATGGCTCATTACATTGACCTTGCAAACTAAGAATAAAATCACAGAGATCCTTGAGACTGACCAAACTGCCCTAAATGACATTCTGTTTTCTCACTGGCGCCTACCTTCTCAAGCTACAAGACCACAAAATTCCAGACCTCTGGCTACATGACCACAGGACTCAACTACAGGCTAAAAATTAACCATCCCTACAGAGAATTTTTCACTGGTAGGGTGTAAGAAAGACCCTGTCAGAAAGGGAGGATGCTGGTTCTCCTTAAGGGCCAGTCACCCTCTCTTTTACCTCTAATAAATTTCGCTTTTCTTGCCTGACTGCCCGGCTTGCTCTCTTTTTCTCTGCACTCGCGTTACTTTATTTCTACACAGCTGATGGCCCAGGGTCTACTCACTGGCAGCTGTTCTGGGTGGTTGAGTGGCTAGGATCCAGCTCACTCACTCCCATGGCCTGAGTTCAATCTCGGACTGGTAACTGAAACCCTGCTTCAAGATGCCACAGGTGGAGGTCACCTGTGATCTTATTTGGTGCCAAAACTGGGAATTCAAAGTAAACCCAGCTTATTCCATCTGCTCCTTTAGGCCTCTGACTTTCACTCTTGCCCTCTTCCCCTTGCTCGCTGCTTTACTTTCTATTGAAGTCCAACCCCGCAGGCCTTGTCCTGTCCTAGGACCCTTGCCAACATGCCTGCACACTTTTTTCCCAAGATGGATTCCAGCTCTGAGGCCAATGGAGGTGGGGAAGGCTTTGCATCATTTATTATGGGGTGATGCTCCTCCTCCTTTTTGACCTCCAAGGAGCCTTTCTGCACATTTGCAATGTCTCCCTTGCCCCAAGGATGGGAAATATGTGACCTCTTGATCTCTTGATCCCTTTTGATCTCTTCCATGGCTGTTATCTTAAAGTGTCCTCAAGAGACAAAGCCTGGTTATTTACCTGTTTCTGTTGTTATTTCAAAGAATAGCAGGGAGAGATAAGAAAGCCTTCCTCAGCAATCAATGCAAAGAAATAGAAGAAAACAACACAATGCTACAGACTAGAGATCTCTTCAAGAAAATTAGAGATACCAAGGGAACATTTCATGCAAAGATGAGCACAATAAAGGACAGAAATGGTATGGATCTAATAGAAGCAGAAAATATTAAGAAGAGGTGGCAAGAATACACAGAACTGTATAAAAAAGATCTTTATGATCCAGATAATCACGATGGTGTGATCACTCACCTAGAGCCAGACATCCTGGAATGGAAAGTCAAGGGGATCTTAAGCATCTCAACAAACAAAGCTAGTGGAGGTGATGGAATTCCAGTTGAGCTATTTCAAATCCTAAAAGATAATGCTGTCAAAGTGCCGTAATCAATATGCCAGCCAATCTGGAAAACTCAGTGATGGCCATAGAACTGGAAAAGGTCAGTTTTCATTCTGTTAGGTAGGTATGTTAGGTAGGTAGAATAGGGAAACAGAGTCCAAAATGGCGGTGGCTAAAAAACAAGGAAGGTCAAAGGAAGGTCTGAGGATCAGAGTGAAGACTTCAGGTAGAACAAACAGCACTCCTGGCTAAGCCCAATTTGCACAGGGCAGGCCCAGGTGGAGGAAAAGACATATAAAAGGAGGAGCCAAAGCACTTTCTCCCTCTCTTTCTCTCCCGCGTGCGTGTGCTCTTTCTCTCTCTCTCCCTCTCTCTCTCTCCCTCCTCCGTGCTCTCATCCACTCTCTTCTCTTCGAGTCTTTGGGTTGGCATGCCCTCATGCTTGGAGGATGGATTCTCCTGCTATCTTCTAAATAAAATAGAGCTGTAACACTGATTTGCCTATGAGCTACAACACGGTTTCTCCAAGAGCCAAGAGCTGTGACGCGCCAAGGGCTTTAATGTCCATCACTCCAAATCTTTGTTGTGACAAGACAAAGAACCGAGAAACATACACTTGCATGGCAATTCCAATCCCAAAGAAAGGCAATGCCAAAGAATGCTCAAACTACTGCACAATTGCACTCATCTCACCTGCTAACAAAGTGATGCTCAAAATTCTCCAAGCCAGGCTTCAGCAATACATGAACCATGAACTTCCAGATGTTCAAGCTGGTTTTAGGAAAGGCAGAGGAACCAGAGAGCAAATTGCCAACATCTGCTGGATCATGGAAAAAGCAAGACAGTTCCAGAAAAACATCTATTTCTGCTTTATTGACTACGCCAAAACCTTTGACTGTGTGGATCACAATACACTGTGGGAAATTCTATGGGAATACTAGACCACCTGACCTGCCTCCAGAGAAACTGGTATGCAGGTCAAGAAGCAACAGTTACAACTGGACATGGAACAACAGATTGCAAGGAGATCCAACCAGTCCATCCTAAAGGAAATCAGTCCTGAATATTCATTGGAAGGACTGATGCTGAAGATGAAACCCCAACACTTTGGCCACCTGATGTGAAGAACTGACTCCTTGGGAAAGACCCTGATGCTGGGAAAGATTGAAGGTGGGAGAAGGGGAAGACAGAGGATGAGAGGGTTGGATGGCATCACTAGCCTCAATGGACATGAGTCTGAGTAGGCTCTGTGAGTTGGTGATGACAGGGAGGCCTGGCATGTTGCAGTCCATGAGGTCACAGAGTCGACACTGTGGAAGACTGAACTGAACTGAATTGTTATTTCTATTTTGAAGTACAGCCAAGAGGCTGATTGTAAATTCTTAGCCTGGACCCCAACTGCCTCCTTCCTCAGGAAATGCGAATAAGATGCTATTTGTAAATGCATAGCCTGGAGCCCATCTATCCTGCCTCAGCCTCAGATAAGGAAGCAGCTCACAACCCCAGACCAACTCCCAACCTACCCCACCCCAAACCCCTCAGGGAGTGAGTAAGGGAACCTTTATTTCTTTTTACTCCCTCCTGCTTCAGTTGTTGTTGTTCAGTCGCCCAGTCCTGTCTGACTCACTGCAACCCCATGGACTGCAGCACACCAGGTCTCCTTGTCCCTCACCATCTCCTGGAGTTTGCCCAAGTTCTTGCTCATCAAGGCTCCAATACATTGGCCACCTGATGCAAAGAACTGACTCATTGGAAAAGACCCTGATGCTGGGAAAGATTGAAGGCAGGAGGAGAAGGGGGTGACAGAGGATGAGATGGTTGGATGGCATTACTGACTCGATGGACATGAGTTTGAGCAAGCTACAGTGTTGTGGAATCCAGAGTCTCAAAACACACCTCGGAGGGCACTCAAGACAGAGTATAGTTTATTACACCAGTGAGTCCAAGGGGAATCGGCTCCCAACAAGGACCCTGATGACTTTGGAGGGCTCGGTTTTATACCCCCGTTATGTGATTGGTTACATGTACTTAGTTTTACAACATCAAGTTGCAGGGAGAATTAACAATTAAAGTTAAAAGGGATTATACATCAAGGGGACATCGCTATCGTTAATCTAACTGAGACAACCAGACCTTTACTTCCAATCTTTGTTTGCCATCTGTAAGGAGGGGGTTTCCATGGAGATCTGGTTTTTCTTTAACAATGGTTTCCTCATTCCTGAACAAGGTTCAGGCCCAGTTCACATGGTTGACAGTCTCCAAGATGGATTCCTTCTTGTTCTCCTCCCAGTGGCCCCCAACACCAGGAACTGGTGACGGACACGGAAGCTTGGTGTGCTGCAGTCCATGGGGTTACAAAGAGTTGGGCACGACTGAGTGACTGAACTGAACTGAACGTGAAGGAGTCCTTGGCCAAGAAAAGAAAACAAGGGTCTCAAAGGCCCTTGCTGAATCATCTAACTTCGGGGAAAACAAAACAGAACTTTAAGTCCTGCCCCAATGCTCCGGGCCAGTTGCATCTACCTGGGACTTACCGCCCCCTGCCCAAAACCTCCCACCCCCCCTGTTCAACTACAAATGCCATCTCAACTAAAGATTACCCAAAACATCCCGCCTGACTAACGTTTCCCTCATCGCTTCCACACCCTCCCTTTAAACATGAAGCCTCCCTGGTCCCTCTCACGCGAAGCTGACTGTCACCCCTCCTTGCTTGAATAAAGGTAACCTACCTCCGCTGAGGTTGTCTCTCCTTTTCTGCCTCAGCCTGAACTATACCTTTCATTCTTGGTGCCGAAACCAAGGAGAGAGGGCGAGGCAATCGTCTCTCTCTCTCTCCCTCTCACTGTTTTCCCTTTTCCTGGAATCTGGGAACGTGAACACCCACAGAGCTCCCTTTCTGCCAGGGCTCATAAGTTCCCCTCGGGGACGCCTAGTGCCTTCGTGAGCGGTGCAAGCCTTGTCCTTAGACTTTATTGGTGCTTTACGTACCCCCAGGCCTCCGGATCTATCCCCTTTTCTCTCTCTCTCTCTCTCTGAAGACCTCTGGAACTCTTGTCATCCGACTGCTCTACATGCAACACTCCACTCAAGCTGGCCCTAGATTAAGGTAAGATCTGGACAGTGTTCTAGAGGTGCTCTAGAACCCAGTCCTCTCCAGGTCCCAGGGACTCCCAGCCTAAGGCCACTCTGTAGGCAACGGTGGGGGATGTTCCACCTCGACACAGAGCTCTCTTTTCATAACTCCTATTGCAACTACGGGTGACGACTCGAACTCTCAATAGGAGCCTCTGCTTGCCTTTGAATTATAGGGTCTGGCCAATCTGTCCCAAAAGATTCCCCTCTGGCCTGTGTTCTCAAAAATCTCAAACCACTCTTACTCACTGAACTCAAAGCTAACCACTTAAAACAACTCTGTATACAGATCTGGCCTTAATACCAATTGGACAATCAAGATTGCTGGCCTGAATTCGGCACATTTGACTTTAACATTCTTCAAAATCTCACTGACTTCCTTAAACAGAATGGCAAGTGGTGGTGGTGGTGGGGGGTGGTCCCATATGCCCAAGCCTTTTGGGTCTTTCAGAGCAGGCCCTCCCTACGCAAGGCCTCCTCCACCCACAAGGTCCTTCTATGCATCTTGCCTCCCAAGCAAAAGGGCTCTTCTTCTTCAACTAATCACTGATCACGACCTTCTGCACCACTGGAGTTTGACCCCGTGGACGAGCCCCCTCCCTAGCAGCCACACTGCCAACCCTCTTCATCCAACTCACCTACTGACTCTGAAACCTCTCCTGACCCTCCCATAACCCCGCTACCCCATCTCCCCAACTCCCCCTTGTCTTCGCTCCTCCCCTACCCCACCCAACCACAGGGTCATGTACCCAACACATGTTTCCCTTAAGAGAGGTGGCAGGACCAGAGGGCCCCACCCGAGTCCATGGGCCATTTTCATTGTCAGACGTGAGCCAGATAGAAGAAAAGTTAGGATCATTTTCTGAAAATCATACCAGATACAGAAAAGAATTCCTGAGACTCTCCCAGGCCTATAACCTCACATGGAGTAAAGTATATTATATCCGATATGCCACTCTCACCCGAGATGAAAAAAACCATATCTGGTAAGCGGTGAAAGCCCATGCTGATCACTTACATAACCAAGACCAGATAGACCAGTTGCTGATGAGGTGGTGCCTCAGTTAGATCCCCACTGGACATACCAGCCCAGTGACCCAGGTATCAGGAGACTCAATCCTATGATTACCTGCTTTCCAGAAGGAATGCAGAAAAATACATCCATGTCAGTTATGATAAAGT
The DNA here is from genome assembly GCA_006410635.1 of Cephalophus harveyi. Classification (NCBI taxonomy): domain Eukaryota; kingdom Metazoa; phylum Chordata; class Mammalia; order Artiodactyla; family Bovidae; genus Cephalophus; species Cephalophus harveyi. The sequence goes on along the minus strand of SJYT01050219.1, from coordinate 181,759 downwards.
CAGGGAAATCACCCAAGGAGTGGACGAAAATCCAGCCTTATTCTTGGCACGCTTCAGAGAGGCAGTCCAGAAGTATACCAACCTAGATATCACTATCCCTGCTGGGTTACTCTACCTTCATGTTCAATTTATCAGCCAGTCCACCCCTGACATTAGACGCAAGCTTTGACCACTAGAGAAGGGCCCTGAGACCCCCCAAAGAGACCTTCTAGAAGTAGCTTTCAAGATGTTCAATAATAGAGAGGAGGAGGCTAAGAGAGAAAAAGACCATGAGAGAAAAGCTAAATATGCCTTTTTGGTGGCAACAATTAAGGGAAAAGATCAGCCCGGTCCAAGTCATGGCAAAATGGGGCTTAAGATCCCCCCTGGACACTGCTTCCGATGCAACCAGTCAGGACATTGGGCAAAGGCATGCTCGAACTCATGGTCCCCCACAAAAGCATGCCCAATCTGTGGTCAATGGGGACACTGGAAGATGGACTGTCTCCAGGGACGTCCTGGCACCCCTGGGGAGGTCCCCACCTCCCAAACCTGGAGAATGGAATGTCCACAGGGATGCCCCAACACCCCTGGAAAGATCCCCACATCTCCTCGGAACCCCAGCCCAACCCTACGAGAGTTGTTTCAATGATGGGACCTGGGTTCCAGCCTCCTTGCCCATGTCCCAGACACAAGCTCAGAACTTAGGGTAGACGGGGTAATGGCTGGGAAAAAGACCTTCTTTATAGTAGACACTGGAACTGCTTTCTGTCTCTTAACTTCCTACTTTGGCCCAACTCACAATCAAGGGGGTCTCTGGAGTTCCTTTAAGGCCAAAAATCAGTTCTCCATTACTCTGTCAATTTGGAAAATCGACCCTCATACACTCATTCCTCATAATGCCTCAGAGCCCGATGGCACACCTAGGGAGAGATTTATCCAAATTGGGGGTCTTTATTACCATACCCGCCTTGATACAGTCTCTATATTCTGCATGCAGATGGCACCTGGACCATCCATATACCTCACCCCTGACCTTGCCTTGGATCTACCTGTCTTAGACCTCCAAGTCTGGGACACTGATCACCCATCCATAGCCAAACATCATCCCCCAGTCCACATCACCCTAAAAGACTCCTTGACTATAATCACCCAACAACAGTACTCTCTCACCCCAGAGGCCCACAAGGGACTGAAGCCTATCATAGACCGTCTTCTTCAAGCTTTCATCTTAATTCCTACCCATTCACTACACAACACCCCTATTCTGGCAGTAAGGACGGGACCAAACTCTTGGAGACTGGTCCAGGATCTGAGAAAAATCAATGAGGCCGTCATGCCGACATTCCCAGTAGTCCCTAACCCTTACACCCTTCTGTCCACCATACCCCCAACTGCAACCCACTTCGTGGTTGCATGAAGTGAGATCTCAAAGACGCCTTTTTCACCATCCCTCTCCACCCCTTCTCCCAACCCCTTTTCGCCTTTACTTGGCAAGACTCAAGACTCATGTTTCTCAACAACTAACATGGACAGTTCTCCCCCAGGGGTTCAGAGATAGCCCCCACTTTTTTGACAGGCTTTAGAAAAGGACCTACAGACACTCGATCTAGCACTGAGTCATCTCCTCCAATATGTAGATGACCTCCTCCTTTGTAGCCCAACCTGAAAACTCTGCCTCCAACATATTGCCAAACTCCTCAGGGCCCTGGGATCCTCGGGCTATGAGGTGTCCCGATCCAAGGCCCAAGTAGTAAAGACAAACGTCACCTACCTGGGGCTCTCCATATCCCACCAACAGAGAACTATTCCCCCAGATAGAATCCAGCCCTTAATTAACTGTCCACTTCCAAAAATGAAAAGGGAGCTCCTGTCTATCCTCGGACTCCTCAACTTTTTCCGTATCTGGATCCCTAACTTCTCCCTCATTGCAAAGCCACTCTATGAGGCAACTAAAAGATGTCTGGGTGAGCCCCTCTTTAACCCCTCCTAGCTGGCCAATCCTATTTGCCAGCTCACCCAGAGCCTCCTCCAATTGCCAACTCTCCACCTGCCAGATCACACCAGACCATTCTTTCTCTTTGCCCATTCCAACCAAGGACAGGCCCTGGGACTTCTATGTCAGCAGGCTGCAGACACCTTGACTCCCATAGCCTATCTATCAAAACAGCTTGACATGGTGACCAAGGGTGGCCTCCCTGCATACAGGCCATGGCTGCTATCACAGCCCTCATAACCAAAGCAAATAAACTCTCCAGGCATGCCCCTTTAACAGTCTGTTCGCCACACACCTTCTGAGACTTACTATCACATCAGGCTTTCCTCTCCCTTCTCCCTTCCAGGGTACAGGTCCTACATGCCTTTCTCCTCAACCCTCAGCTCTCATTCTCCCCCTGCTCTCCCCTTAACCCCACCAGCTTATTACCCACATCCTCTACAACAGACCCCCTCCTACATAGCTGCAGCCTAACAGTAGATCTTACCCAAAACCCCTTCCAACATTTAACAGATCAGCCCATCCTAGACCCAGACACCCCACACTGGTTCATGGATGGCAGCTCTCAAAAATCCCCACACTTTGCAGCAGGATATGCCATCATCCAGGGGGACCTTCGTCACAATCACGGGACCCAGATAACTGAAGCTTCACCTCTGCCACCTCACACCACCTCCCAACAGGCAGAACTGATAGCTCTCACCAGAACTTTGACTCTGGCTAAAAATCAAAGGGTTAACATCCACACAGACTCCAAATATGCCTATAACATACTTCACTCAAACACCCTAATATGAAGAGAAAGAGGTTTCCTAACCCCAACGGGATCCCCTATTATTAATTCAGACCTGATCCACAAACTTCTAGAGGCAGCACTCTTACCAAACAAAGCCGCCATCCTCCACTGTAGGGGACATCAAAAGGGAGGTCTCATGTCAACCTACAACAATGCTGCAGACCAGAAGGCAAAGGAGATAGCCCTGTCCCACCCCTCTCTCCAGTCCCCTGTCATCTTATCCCTGACTCCATCCGACTGTCCCACCCCCAGAGAAATCCTTTCTTATCTACACTCACTCTTTTATCCAAGACACTCCAACAGTTCCTCCATAACCATTTCCTCATATCGACTGCTGACCAACAATATTTAGATAACCTTACCACCTCCTGTCAGACATGTCAACGTACTAATTCCAATTTCAACCTTAAACCGACATTCTTTCCAACCCATCATATGAGAGGCAGCCTCCCAGCACAGGAATGGCAGATAGACTTTACTCATATGCCCCCGGTTCGGAGACTCAGATAGATACCTCCCGGTCCTTGTGGACACCTTTTCGGGATGGGCAGAAGCATTTCCCACCACAAACAAAAGAGCCCACACTGTGGCCCAAATCCTCCTCACAGAAATTAGCCCCAGGTTTGGCCTACCTTCATCCCTGCAGTCTGATAATGGCCTGGAATTTACATCCAAGGTCACCCAACAACTTGTCCAATCCTCACAGATACCCTTGAAATTTCACATTCCATATCGTCCCCAGTCCTCAGCAAAGGTAGAAAGGAAGAATAGAATAATCAAAGAAACTCTTACCAAACTATCCCTCGAGGTACATCTGGATTGGACTAAACTTTTGCCGATTGTTCTCCTCAAAGTACGGGCTTTGCCCAGAAAGCCCCTGGGGCTGAGCCCCTTTGGGGTGATGTAAGGAAGGCCCATGCTCCCTCCTGGACTCCCCTCTGAACCTCCTCCCATACCAAGCTTCGTACACTCCCCTCTGATGGAACTCTCCAGTGCCCTCAGGAAATACATCAACCATAACTTGCCTGCCCCTGCCCCTCAAGCCCCCTAGCCTTCTTTACAAATTGGGGACATGGTCTACCTGTCTGATAATCCCCAGGGTGACCTAACCCCAAAGTGGCAAGGACCATTCAAAATCATCCTCCTTACCGCGACTGCAGCTTAATTCGAGAAGGTCACCTCCTGGGTACACCTCTCTCGCCTAAAACAGGTCATCTCTGATCCTGCACAGCCGTCCTTAACTGACACCTTTAAGGTCTCCCTCACAGGACCCACCTCCTTAAAAATCACCTGGCAACAACCCCTGTCAACCATCCGAGAGGACACTGAATGATCTGGACACTCCTTAACCTACAACTGTTCCTGACCCAATTACTACAAGACCTCTGGATCACTGCCCTGACCAGAACCCCCTTTAAAAATCTGACCACGCAGGTGTCTCATCCGTGGCTCCAGGGGACCTTCTACAACCTGAGTCCAGACGAAATTGATTTCTTTACTCTCATTCTCTATATCATTCTACATCCTAATGAACAGTGTTCCTCCTCAGATTCAAGCAACCACCAACCTGGGGCCTTCCGCCCCTCGCCCTGACTGGCCTCTCCCTGTCTCTCTAACCATAACTGCACTCTTAATCTTAGCCCTTGCTATAGGCCTAGTAACTGTCTCCCCTCAGGACTGCTCACCTATCCTTCGTCTTTCCGTGGGTATTGCCTAGGTTGTTAGCTGTGTTCTACTCCTAGGGTGCTATTTCCTCTGCACTGCCTAACTAACAGACCCATGACTCCCCTGTTCCTTATCCTTGCTGCACTCCCCTGCCTTCTGGCTAGTCCCTACCCCTGCTCAGACATTTATTCCTATGTTCATTCCCCATGTTATAATACGGCTCCAAGACCATGCACCATGAACCTCAGGGCAGAGGTCCAAATCCCTACTCACTGTTAAAGTACAGATGAGAGGGAGTTTTGTGAGTACTTGCCATAAGCCAAATGGAAGAAACATATGTTTCTATCCCATTACCCACTGGGGGTACTCAGACAGGGTAGGGTACCAGACCAATATCGGGAAAAGAAACAAGTCATAAAGAACATAATTTCCCAGTTACAGGTGACCCCTGAGCCTTAGAAACACCTAGACCTCCTTCCCCAATTACAGCCTCTCCTAAAACCTCCCTCTGGGAACAAACACCTTACCCACCTTATCAACTCTTCCTTCCAATTCTTCCAGTGCACACAACACACATCCCAGGGCTGGATATGCATGTCATTGTCTCTCTCACCGCACACAGCAATTCCCTTACCTCAACCTGGCTGTCACAGGGTAACTATACTTCCCCTCCCCAACAAAAAACTACACAACTCACTCGGCCAGACTCTGACAATGTCCTTCTCTCAGCCTTTTCAAACATAACTTGTATCAACTACTCTAGTCCCAACTATGCTGGTCTTACAAACTCTGCTCCCTCCTTCTGCTCCACTTGGGTTCTCTGGAACAGCACAGAAAATTGCACCAACCCGGGAATCTTCCTTCTCTGTGGGACCTATGCATATACACATCTCCCCCTTGAGCCCTCTGGACCTTGCATCTTGGTCTTCCTGACCCCGGGTCTAACATTCCTCAAAGAAGCAGAAATAGAACAAATAGTCTACCCCTAAGCGGAACTTTCCCACAGAAAAAAAAGAGCTGCTCTGATTGGGACCGGCATAGCAGTAGCCCTGCTGTGGCTGCTGCTAAGTTGCTTCAGTCGTATCCGACTCTGTGTGACCCCATAGACGGCAGCCCACCAGGCTCCCCCACCCCTGGGATTCTCCAGGCAAGAGTACTGGAATGGGGTACCATTGCCTTCTCCAAGCAGTAGCCCTAGGCACCAAGATTGGGGGCATCTCAACCTCAGCCCATTTCTACTACAAGCTGTCCCAAGAACTTAATGAGGATATGGAGCAGGTAGTGGAGTCCTTCGGAGAAGGCAATGGCATCCCACTCCAGTACTCTTGCCTGGAAACTCCCATGGACGGAGGAGTCTGGTAGGCTGCAGTCCATGGGGTCTCTGAGTCAGACACGACTGAGCGACTTCACTTTCACTTTTCACTTTCATGCATTGGAGAAGGAAATGGCAACCCACTCCAGTGTTCTTGCCTGGAGAATCCCAGGGATGGGGGAGCCCAATGGGCTGCCATCTGTGGGGTCGCACAGAGTCGGACACGATTGAAGCAATTTAGCAGCAGCAGCAGCAGTGGAGTCCTTCGTTTCAGTCCAAAGACAAATTAACTCATTAGCCTCTGTGGCCCTACAAAATAGGCTAGGCCTGGACCTTCTCACCACAGAAAAGGGAGGTCCAGGGCTCCTTTTACTAGGAGAGGACTGTTGCTACTTTGTTAATGAAACGGGCATAGCCCAGGGCAGAGTTAAAGAACTTAGAGACAGAATCCAAGCTGCAGAAAAGAGTTACAAAACCTTTCAGTTCAGTTCAGTTCAGTTCAGTCGGTCAGTCGTGTCCGACTCTTCGCGACCCCATGAATCACAGCACACCAGGCCTCCCTGTCCATCACCAACTCCCGGAGTTCACTCGGACCTGCGTCCATCGAGTCAGTGATGCCATCCAGCCATCTCATCCTCGGTCGTCCCCTTCTCCTCCTGCCCCCAGTTCCTCCCAGCATCAGAGTCTTTTCCAATGAGTCAACTCTTCGCATGAGGAGGCCAGAGTACTGGAGTTTCAGCTTTAGCATCATTCCCTCCAAAGAAATCCCAGGGCTGATCTCCTTCAGAATGGACTGGTTGGATCTCCTTGCAGTCCAAGGGACTCTCAAGAGTCTTACACTCCCCGAAACCTGTTCCAACTGGCCCTCCCTTGGTTGCTCCCTTTCTTGGGACCACTGGTACTTATCATTCTGTTCCTCTTATTTGGACCCTGTCTGTTCAATCTCTTTGAAAGTTTTCTCCAAGAACGGATTCGGGCCATCTCTCAAGACCAGGTCAAGACCATTCTTCTTCTCGAGAGCCTCACTCCGACCTCAGGAAAAGGAGACCCTGGGCCCTAGGATGATCCTCCATTCCAGACCCAGAACTGTCACCCCTATCCAGCAGGAAGTAGCCAGAGAGATATGGCACCCTTTTCCCCATTTTTTATGATTTCAGGGCCTGGAATGAAGGAGTCCTTGGGCCTAGAAAAGAAAACAACAGTCTCAAAGGCCCTAGCTGAATCATCTAACTTCAGGGAAAATAAAACTGAAATTTAAGTCCCGCCCTGATGCTCCGGGCCAGTTCCATCTACCTGGGACTTATCACCCCTTGCCCAAAACCTCCCAACCCCTGTTCAACTACAAATGCCATCTCAACTAAAGATTACCCAAAATGTCTTGCCTGACTAACGTTTCCCTTATTGCTTCCACAAACCTCTCTTTAAATATGAAGCCTCCCTGATCCCTCTCGCACTCAGCCTGATCGTTAGGCTGACTGTCGCCTTGCCTGAATAAAGGTAACCTACCTCCGTTGAGATTGTCTCTCCTTCTTTTCTGCCTCGGCCTGAACTATACCTTACACAGAAAACTAAGATCATGGCATCCAGTCCCATCACTTCATGGCAAATAGATGGGGAAACAGTGGAAACAGTGGCAGACCTTATTTTGGGGGGCTCCAAAATCACTGCAGATGGTGATTGCAGCCATGAAATTAAATGATGCTTGCTCCTTGGAAGAAAAGTTATGACCAACCTAGACAGCATATTAAAAAGCAGAGACATTACTTTGCCGAAAAAGGTCCATCTAGTCAAAGCTATGGTTTTTCCAGGAGTCACATATGGATATGAGAGTTGAACTATAAAGAAAGCTGAGTGCCAAAGAACTGATGCTTTTGAACTGTGGTGTTGGAGAAGACTCTTGAGAGTCCCTTGGACTGCAAGGAGATCCAACCAGTCCATTCTGAAGGAGATCAGTCCTGACCATTCATTGGAAGGACTGATGCTGCCTCTGAAACTCCGATACTTTGGCCACCTGATGTGAAGAACTGACTCATTGGAAAGAACTCTGATGCTGAGAAAGGTTGAAGGCAGGCAGGGAAGGGGACAACGGAGGATGAGAGGGTTGGATGGCATCACCAACTCAATGGACATGAGTTTGAGCAAGCTCTGGGAGTTGGTGATGGACAGGGAGGCCTGGCATGCTGCAGTGCATGGGTTTGCAAAGTTATACATGACTGAGCGGCTGAACTGAACTAAACTGTTATTTCTATTTTGAAGTGCAGATGAGAGGCTGATTGTAAATGCTTAGCCTAGATCCCACCTTCCTCCTTCCTCAGGAAATGTAAACAAAACACTATTTGTAAATGCGTAGCCTGGAGCCCATCTATCATCTCCCACCTCAGCCTCAGATAAGGAAGTAGTTCACATACCCCTACCAACTCCCAACTCACTCCACCTCCAACCCCTCAGGGAGTGAGTAAGGGAACCTTGATTTGTTTTCACTCCCTCCAGCTTCAGTTGCTGTTGTTCAGTCGCCCAGTCCTGTCTGACTCACTGCAACCCCATGGACTGCAGCACACCAGGTCTCCCTGTCCCTCACCATCTCCTGGAGTTTGCCCAAGTTCTTGCTCATCAAGGCTCCAATACATTGGCCACCTGATGCAAAGAACTGACTCATTGGAAAAGACCCTGATGCTGGGAAAGATTGAAGGCAGGAGGAGAAGGGGGTGACAGAGGATGAGATGGTTGGATGGCATTACTGACTCGATGGACATGAGTTTGAGCAAGCTACAGTGTTGTGGAATCCAGAGTCTCAAAACACACCTCGGAGGGCACTCAAGACAGAGGAGTATAGTTTATTACACCAGTGAGTCCAAGGGGAATCGGCTCCCAACAAGGACTCTGATGACTTAGGACGGCTTGGTTTTATACTCTGATTATGTGACTGGTTACATGTACTTAGTTTTACAACATGAAGTTACACGGAGAATTAACAATTACATGGAGAATTAATTAAATTAAAAGGGACTTTACATCAAAGGGACATTGCTATCATTAATCTAACAGAAATTAACAATTAATCTAATTAGTTAGAGATTAATTAGTCTAATCAGAGATTAATCTAAGAGATTAGTCTAATCAGAGATTAATCTAGTCAGAAATTAATCTAACTGAGATAACCAGACCTTTACTTCCAATCTTGTTTGCCATCTGTGAGGAGAGGATTTCCATGGAGACCTGGTTTTTCTTTAACAATGGTTTCCTCATTCCTGAACAAGGTTCAGGCCCAGTTCACATCCTGCCTTAAGATGGCTGACAGTCTCCAAGATGGATTCCCTCTTGCTCTCCTCCCAGTGGCCCCCAACACTGGGAACTGGTGATGGACATGGAAGCCTGGTGTGCTGCAGTCCATGGGGTTGCAAAGAGTCAGACATGACTAAGTGACTGAACTGAACTGAATGGATGTTTACTGCATCAGTGATGTCAACCAGCCATCTCATGCTCTGATGCCCTCTTCTCCTTCTACCCTCAATGATTCCCAGCATCTGTTCATATAAGTTCAGTTCAGTTCAGTTCAGTTCAGTCGCTCAGTTGTGTCCGACTCTTTGTGACCCCATAAATCGCAGCACACCATGCCTCCCTGTCCATCACCAACTCCTGGAGTTCACTCAGACTCAAGTCCATCGAGTCAGTGATGCCATCCAGCCATCTCATCCTCGGTTGTCCCCTTCTTCTCCTGCCCCCCATCCCTCCCAGCATCAAAGTCTTTTCCAATGAGTCAACTCTTCGTATGAGGTGGCCAAAGTACTGGAGTTTCAGCTTTAGCATCAATCCTTCCAAAGAAATCTCAGGGTTGATCTCCTTCAGAATGGACTGGTTGGATCTCCTTGCAGTCCAAGGGACTCTCAAGAGTCTTCTCCAACACCACAGTTCAAAAGCATCAATTCTTCGGTGCTCAGCCTTCTTCACAGTCCAACTCTCACATTCATACATGACCACTGGAAAAACCATAGCCTTGACTAGACGGACCTTAGTCGGCAAAGTAATGTCTCTGCTCTTGAATATGCTATCTAGGTTGGTCATAATTTTCTTTCAAGGAGTAAGCGTCTTTTCATTTCATGGCTGCAGTCACCATCTGCAGTGATTTTGGAGCCCCAAAAAATAAAGTCTGACACTGTTTCCACTGTTTCTCTATTTCCCATGGAGTGATGGGACCAGATACCATGATCTTCGTTTTCTGAATGTTGAGCTTTAAGCCAACTTTTTCACTCTCCTCTTTTACTTTCATCAAGAGGCTTTTTAGTTCATATCAGATAACCAAAATACTGGAACTTCAGCCTCAGCATCAGTCCTTCCCTTGAATATTCAGGGTTGATCTCCCTTAAGATTGACTGGTTTTATCTCCTTGCTGTCCAAGGGACTTTCAGGAGTGTTGTCCATCACCAAAGTTTGAAAGCATCAATTCTTTGGTGTTCTGCCTTCTTTACAGTCCAACTCTCACAACTGTACATGAACACTGGGAAGACTATAGCTTTTGACTATGTGGACCTTTGTTGGCAGAGTAATGTCTCTGCTTTTCAACACACTATCTAGGTTTGTCATCACTTTCCTTCCAGGAAATAATCATCTTCTGATTTCATGGCTGCAGTCACCATCTGCAGTGATTTTAAAGCCCAAGAAGAGGAAATATGTCACTACATCCACCTTTTCTCCTTTCATTTGCCATGCATTAATGGGGCCAGATGCCATGATCTTAGTTTTTTTAATATGTAGTCTTAAGCTGGCTTTCACTCTCCTCCTTCACCCTCATCAAGAGACTCTTTAGTTCCTCTTTGCTTTCTGCCATTAGAATGGTATCATCTGCATATCTGAGGTTGTTGATGTTTCTCCCACCTATCTTGATTCCAGTTTATAATTCATCCAGCTGGCATTTCTCATAATGTCCTCAGCATATAGGTTAAACAAATAGGGTGACAGTAGACAGCCCTGTCATACTCCTTTCTTGATCTTGAACCAACCAATTGTTCCATACAGGTATGGAGATGAAACCTGTCTACAGGTTTCTCAGGAGACAGGGAAGATGATTTGGTACTCCCATCTCTCTAAGAGCTTTCCACAGTTTGTCATGATGCACACTGTCAAAGGCTTTAGTGTAGTCGATGAAATAGAGACAGATGTTTTTCTGAAATTCTCTCGCTTTCTCTGTAATCCAGCGGATGCTGACAATTTGATCTCTAGTTCCTCTTTCTTTTATAAACCCAGCTTGGACATCCAGAAGTTCTTGGTTCACATAATGCTGAAGCCTAGCATGCAAGATTTTAAGCATGAATGCTGCTGCAGTAGCAGCCCCAATATAGCCATGCCTGAATTTCATGTCTGGCCTCTTAAATTTCTATTGACTAAGGAGGCCAAAAGCCTTGGTCAGTCACAGACTAGCAGTATCTTTGACATCTAGGAAGCCTAGTTGCTGTAAACCCCAGATTATCTGTTCATTACATGCACTATTATATACACAGCAATATAAATGAAAGGCAGGACCCTAAAGGGCAATAGTTAATCTTGCCTAAGAATAAAGAAACTTGCTTAGACAACCCTTTGTATTTATATCTCCTCTATCCTCCCCCAAACCAATGCACAAACACACACAACATGTGCTCAAAGGAGTAGTTTGGCCAAATTAATATTTCTTATTAATCTGAACAAAAAGATATTTACAAAATGTTATTTTACTATCTCTACTTTTAATATATATTAGGGACTTCAGAACATCTAGAAAGACTAGATATTTTTTAAAAGTACTTAGCATTGTCAACTATATATAGTGAGGAATAAAATGCACATATGGAACAGTGGTTTTACTAGGAAAATCTGTTCCAAACTTGGCCAGTCTGGCAGAGAAGCTTCTTCTCTTCCTCCTCACACCTTCTGCTCCATGTCCTCTAAACTACAGAAAAAAACGTGGACATTGTGTTCACCTAACGTGGCTTCTAGAGGTCATCTTAACACCACCATTTCAAAAAGCCATTCCAGAAGACAATTTTATGATTTTTTTTAAACAAATGGCTCTGTAAAAGTCATGTGACTTTCCTTCTTTAAATTAAAAAAAATTTTTTTTTATGTAGACCATCTTTAAAGTTTTTATTATATTTGTTACAACGTTGCCTCTGTTTTGGTTTTTTGGCAGTGAGTCATGTGGAATCTTAGCTCTCCATTCAGGGATTGAACCTGCACCCTCCATTGGAAAGTGGAGTCTCAACTGCTAGACCGCCAGGGAGGGCTCCAAGTCGTGTGATTTCCTAACCCTACTTCACCATATGTTATAGTGAAGTCATGAAGTCGCTCAGTTGTGTCCGACTCTTTGTGACTCCATGGACTGTAGCCTACCAGGCTCCTCTGTCCATGGGATTTTCCAGGCAATAGTCCTGGAGTGGATTTCCATTTCCTTCTCCAGGGGATCTTCCCAACCCAGGGATCGAATCCGGGTCTCCCGCATTGTAGACAGATGCTTTACCATCTGAGCCACAAGGGAACTGCTTTACAGCTGGAAGGCCTAGATGTAGCAGAAGTCTTCCTTTGAAAGGCTGGGAGAGAAGTGAAGAGCAGCGTTTCTATAATCTATGTACAGGTCTTTCATAAGTGGCCAGCAAATCTCCCTCAAGGATGGTGGCACCTTCTATTGGCCGAATGCAGTGTGTGTTTGTGTGTGTGTGTTAGTCACTCAGTCATGTCCAACTCTTTGCAACACCATGGACTGTAGCCCTCCAGGCTCCTCTGTCCATGGGATTTCCCAGGCAAAAATACTAGAGTGGGTTGCCATTTCCTTATCCAGGGGATCTTCCCAACCAAGGGATTGAACTCATGTCTCCTGCACTGGCAGGTGGATTCTTTACAGCTGAGCCACCTGGGAAGTCCAGCCCAACGCAGTATGCTATTCTATTATCTCGGGCTTCCAGTGTCAAGACCCAAGGGCCACCAGTGCCCCAACTGTAATTACCACAGTTCACTCCCGGGCCCTGAAAAGCTTCATCCACATTGTTTGGGACCAGTCAGTCACCCCAGGTGCTGGATTGGTGTGATAACTTGGCCTGATACTGAGATGGCCAAGCTTATGCCAGCCTAGACCAGCCTTCTCTGTCCTGGGTGCCCTTCCATTGGTCATCTTTGTTCTTGCTCCACCAAGCATACCACCCCAAGACCCCATGTCCTCTGCAGCCTGGTGGGGGTTCACCTCAGCCCAACACAGACAGGGCAGCCTCTGCAACTGGCAGCCAGGCCCACAGAGGCCTGCGGCCATCAGAGAATAGGGATGGAGGAATCCCTGCTGCCTTGGGACCTAGGGGTGGATGCAAGGGATGGGTGGGGTTGGGTGTGGGAGGTGTCAGGGCTGGTGGTGGGGTGGGAGGAGCTAAAGCCCTAGGTCTTGCTGGGCTTCTTATCTTCTGTCTGCCAGAAATTGGGGCAAAATTCCCCTTCCCCTTTTTAAACTGCAACAGAGCTAACACAGTCGGCTGAAGTTGTTATCATTAAATGACCTTGTGCTTCCACCTCAAAATTTCAAGTTACTCTGAATCCACAGGATCTTAGTGTACTAGGGAGATGAAAGGAAATGCTATTTTTCAATTGTTACTTTTTTCTTAATGTTTGGGCTACTTTGGGTTTTCTGTTACTTGCAAAACATCCTAACCGATAAAAGTCCAGTCCTTTCTTCCTGGAACAACTTCCCTTTAGACCAACTTTCCTGTGAATCCACCATTTGGCAATTATTGTCAAATTTTAATACACAGTTACCATTTAGTAAAGCATTTTTTCCCACTTATGGTTCCTTAATTTACAGAACAAGGGAACAAGATAAAAAGGTATTCATTGCATAATGTGTATATAAGAAAATAGGAGGGAGCATCATGCTAGGTCTAAAAGTTGGGAATTAACTAAATAAGTTACTGTACCTCTGTACAACAGAATATGGTGCCCTAGTTTTTAAGAAGAATAAGCTAGGTTTATGTAGACATGGAAAGAACTTCATGATATTAGGTTTTTAAAAAAACCAAACAAACAGCAATTATTTATTTATTTGGCTGCGCCAGGTCTCAGTTGCCGTGCATGGGATCTTTAGTTGTGGAATACAGATTCTTTTATGTGCAGCATGCAGGATCTATTTCCCTACCAGGCATTGAACCCAGGCCCCCCTGCATTGGGAGAATAGAGTCCTAGCCACTGGACCAGGGAAGTCCCAAGGTATTGTGTCTTGACTGATAAACAGAATGGTAGGATGGGCCCATTCATGTACTACTAAAAGCTCTAAATTTGTACGTGCCCTGTGAACAGATGTGTGTATATATGTGTGTAAGTAGGAAAAAAACTTTAAAGTCATGGTAGGAAGCTTAGAGTGGGATTGTAGGTAAGTTTAGTTGTGAGCGTGCATGCGTGCGTACTAAGTTGCTTCAGCTGTGTCCAGCTCTTTGCAACCCTAGAGACTATAGCCCACCAGGCTCCTCTCCATGGGATTCACCAGGAAAGAATACTGGAGTGGGTTGGCATGCCCTCCTCCAGGGGATCTTCCCAACCCAGGGATCCAACCTGGGTCTCCTGTGGCTCCTGCATTGCAGATAGATTCTTTACCGCTGAGCCATCGGGGAAACCCTTAGAGGCAAACAGGGGATTTCAAATTTTACTGTGTAGAATATGCTTGTATATGGTTTGTGTTTCATAACGATGCATACAGATAGTCATTGGGTACATTAAAAAAAAACAAAATCATTTAATGGGTTTGTGGTGATGGTTTTAAAATCAGCCCACAATTTCTAGAATACTCCTCCATTTAAAAGATAAAATTTAACTCCCCTCCTCTTGATGCTCCAGGCTAAGTTGTACTTTCCTGCTCAGAACTGGAATCAACTATTTTTCTTAGAGGCTCAAGCTTCTTGGAAAATAACACATAGACTGAACCTTGGGGGAGTTCACTGCCATTAGATTGGTCATTATTTCCTGGATTTTTCAATGGGGAAAGTTAGAAATGCATATTTCTTTTGCTTTCAAAAGAGAAAATAGATTATGAATTCACAGTGTATAAAAAAGTTATTCGGATGAAGGTGCTTTCATGGTGTGATGAATATCCAGTTTCCCATTCTTCTTTTTCTTCAGTTGCTTTTTAAAAATTTAGTTGCTAAGGACACATCATCATCAAATAATTTTTTTCTTTTGGTAATGAATCTATTTTAGTTAGAAAGACAGAAACAATTATCCTCTCTTTTTCTAATATAGTTACTTGTCTCTGAATCATTCAAATTAAATTGAGTTGTTGCATAACCAAAATTAGTATCTTTTTTTGGTCTAACTAAATATTTTTAAAATAATACTTTTGAGACAGAGAAGTAAAAAGAACAAAAATATTCTATAATCTCAGCCCTCAGAAGATTACCACTAATATTTTTAATAAAAATTATACATATACATGTTAATTGCTCATGGATTGGAAGACTTGATATTGTTAAGATGTCAATTCTCTATACTTGTCTATGTATACAATACACTCAAAATCAATATCACTGTGGTTTTCTTATGTAAAGTGACAAGTGGATTCTATAATTTATATGGAAATGAGAAGGACTTGGAATAGGCTAAACAATTCTGAAAATGAAGAACAAAGATGGAGGATTTATACTCGCTAAATTAGAGGCCTACTATAAAGCCACAGTAATCAAAACAATGGAATATTGGCATGAGGATAATTATGTAAATCAATAGAAACAAACAATGAGTCCAGAAATAGACTTGTACATGGTTAAATTGCTTTTTGGTAAATATGTCAAGCAATTCAAAGAGGGAAAAGAACAGTCTTTTCAAAAATGTTATTGAAATGAGAAACATAGTATGAACAAAGAAGTGAACCTTGATCCTACCTTATACCATCAACAAAAAGTAACTCAACATTGATTTAGATCTATATATAAAACATATAGTTATAAAATGTCTAAAAGAAACATAAATGTGAATCATTGCCATGTTGTTGACTGTTGGGGTTCTGCAAACTACGGGTTGCTGACCAAATCAGAGCCACTATCTGTTTTTGTAAATAAAGTTTTATTGAGACACAGGCATGCTCATTCAATTAAGTATTGCCTATGGTTGCTTTCACACTACAGGAGCTGACCTGAGTAATTATAACAGAGACCTGGTGGCCCACAAAGCCTAAATTATTACTTGTTTTTTTGTAAAAACGCCTGTGTATCTTGGCTCTTCCATTACCTCTTTGGAAAAGTCCCTCAGAGCTATCTGAGAGACTGTATCCAGGCTTACATGCTCAGTAAAGCCCCAAATAAAACATACTTCTCAACTCTCAGGTTGTACATTTTTTTCAGTTGACATCTATAAGGATGTAATAATGTTACCACAATTATCCCTGATTTCGGTAATGTGACTGAATTCATTCTAAATTCCTTATCTAGTTCCAACTCACTTGCCTCACACTTCTCCCACACCACCCTTCTCTCTCAGCAACGCTATATATACTCTTCAACTATATTCAAAATTGCTATTTTCTCAAGAGATCAAATTTGTGGGTGGGGCGAGGGTGGAAAGAAAAGGGGTGGAGAAGCAGCAGGAATAAGATGAACCAAGTCAAAAGGTATAATCTTCCAGTTATAAGATAAATAAGTATAGGGATGTAACATACAACATGCTAAATACAAACAACACTGCTATATGTTTCAAATCCAGAAAGGAGTACATCAAGGCTTTATATTGTCACCCTGCTTATTTAACTTACATGCAGAGTACATCATGCAAAATGCCGGACTGCATGAAGCACAAGCTGGAATCAAGACTACTGGGAGAAATATCAATAACCTCAGATATGCAGATGACATCACTCTTATAGCAGAAAGTGAAGAAGAACTAAAGAGCCTCTTGATGAAAGTGAAAGAGGAGAGTGAAAAAATTGGCTTAAAACTCAACATTCAGAAAGCTAAGATCATGGCATCTGGTCCCATCACTTCATGGCAAATAGATGGGGAAACAATGAAAACAGTGAGAGATTTTATTTTGGGGGGCTTCAAAATCACTGCAGATGGTGACTGCAGCCATGAAAGTAAAAGACACTTGCCCCTTGGAAGAAAAGCTATGACCAACCTAGACAGCATATTAAAAAGCAAGTGCATTACTTTATGAACAGAGGTCTGTCTAGTCAAAGCTATGGTTTTTCCTGTAGTCATGTATGGATGTGAGAATTGGACTATAAAGAAAGATGAACACCGAATAATTGATGCTTTTGAACTGTGGTGTGGAGAAGGCTCTTGAGAGTCCCTTGGACTGCAAGGAGATCCAACCAGTCAATCCTAAAGGAAATCATCCCTGAATATTCATTGGAAGGACTGATGCTGAAGCTGAAACTCCAATACTTTGGCCACCTGATCCAAAGAAGCAAATCATTGGAAAAAACCCTGATGCTGGGAAAGATTGAAGGCAGGAGGAGAAGGGGACAACAGAGGATGAGAGGGTTGGATGGCATCACCTTCATGATGGACATGAGTTTGAGTAGGTTCCAGGAGTTGGTGATGGACAGGGAAGCCTCATGTGCGCCAGTGCATGGGGTCGCAAAGAGCTGGACAGGACTGAGTGACTGAACTGAACCGAACTAAGTCATACATGAAGTTTTTTAAGAGTAAATTCTAAGAGTTCTCATCATACACACAGATAACTTTTTCTATTTCTTTAATTTTATATTTATATATGACAGATGTCCATTAAATTTATTGTGGTAATCATGTCTCTAGGTAAGTCAAATCATAATGCTGTACATCTTAAATTTATACAAGGATGTATGTCAATTATATGTCAATAAAACAGAAGAAAAATTATTTTATGAAGCAAAAAAAACTGCAAAGGATGGCAATATTTTATATTTTTCCCAGTTTCCCTAGTGTTTGACATAAAACAGCTGGATTCTCTTATCTGTTTCTGCATTCAACTTTTACCAAAAGACTTGTTAATTTCCTAGAAGCTTCTGGATAATTCGATTTAACTTCTTGAGATTATGAGAATACAAAAGGCCAATAACATCTTCCTATTGTTAAGAAAATAGCTTTGACCTTATAGACCTCCAGGGATCCCTGGATCACATTTTTGGGAACCAATTGGATTACAGTACCTATCTCTATGAATAATCTATTTCTAGATCGTCCAATTTTGGCTCTTTTTTCTCCTAGCCAGTAGTTACTAGTACAAATAAGCAGCTTTGTGCTCCGTGATGCTGCTGCTGCTGCTAAGTCGCTTCAGTCGTGTCTGACTCTGTGCGACCCCATAGACGGCAGCCCACCAGGCTCCCGCGTCCCTGGGATTCTCCAGGCAAGAACACTGGAGTGGGTTGCCATTTCCTTCTCCAATGCATGAAAGTGAAAAGAGAACATGAAGTTGCTCAGTCGTGTCTGACTCTTAGCAACCCCATGGACTTCAGCCTTCCAGGCTCCTCTGTCCATGGGATTTTCCAGGCAAGAATACTGGAGTGGGGCGCCATTGCCTTCTCAGGCCTTAAACTAGATCGAGGGTGCTTAATTAGAAAAGTTACTTTAATTACTAAGAAAGAGGTTATCTGGCAGCGGAGAAGGTCTCTTGACGTTTGACGCGGCGTAGCGTGGCAATTCCGTTTAGGCAACGCAAGAAAATATGACCACTGGCCTGTGTCACAAAATTTAAGTTGTCCAAAAAAACCGAAATCGAGATCTACGGAATTTTATTGAAGTATTTTAAAACTTTAAATGCCTGCAGACGAGTCGCCTGTTTTTGTAAATAGGGATTTTCGGAAAACTTTCAGTCACTCAAATGCAAAGCCTGGCTCAGGAGCCTAGTCGCGCGACTCGCGGGTGACCCAACACGCTGACAGTCGCTCTCCAGGAGGCGAACTCTCTGCACCCCTCAGCCGACTTCCACTTAACCCGCCTCCTCCACCAGGTCGCCTCTGATTGGCTGGGCTGCCGCAAGCGCGCTCTGCCATTGGTCGGAAGTCCGTCGGAGGTGGGCGCAGAGAGACTTACCTCGGCCGGTTGACTGAAGAGCGTCATTGTGCTCGGCGGTTGCAGTCCCCGGAGGCAGAGCTTGTAGTGCGAAGGCAGAGAAGCGGCCAGCGCGGCGCCGCTCTAGGTACGTTGGAACCGGGCGAGAGCCCCGCGCGAGCGGCGGTTGACCGGGACGGCAGTTTCTCCGGCGCTGCGTGCCTCCCTGAGGGCCGGTCCCCGGAAGCCTCGGAGCGCCGCGCGAGCCGGACGGTTGTGGCGGGGTTGACTCCAAGGCGTCTATGGAGTCGCTGGGGCGCCGACCTGGCTGGGAAGACGTCGGCGAAGGGCGAAAGGACGTGTCTCCTCCCGTTGTTGGAGTGGGCGGCTAGCGAACCGGGAGTGGCGGGCGGCGGCGTGTGCAAGTCGGGGTTGCGGAGGCACGGCCCCTCAGGGTTTGGTACTTGACGAGTAAGTACAAGCTTGGGGCCTGACGGGACTACTTTTAGAAACTGACGGAGAAAATGTAGTCCCCCGCCCCATCTTTGGGATTCCGTTGCCACATTTCCAAGAGTTGTTTTAGTTATAATTTATCTGAAGAAACAAGGGGCCAGAAGTTGTGTTCTTGTCCTGGCGGCGGGGAGGCATTCCTTGATGTATGTTCGAAGGCACTAGACCATTTGATGCCCAAATACCTTTTTAAATTAAAGCACCTGGAGCACAAACGTGTGACGTACACCTGTGGAGCTCATCCGTGTAGGGATGCTGTGATTGAAGGATGAAAGCCGTGTACCAGCAGGCGTGGTTCTTTAACAGTTTATTTTTGAGTAAGTTAAAAAAAAAAAAAAGACCTGGTTCTCGCCCCCCGCCCCCTCACTAACTTTCTCCAAACGCCCCTTTCCCACCTACTTTCTCCTTTTTGGCAAAGTTCAAGAATGTGTTCTGTACAGAGGAAGCAGTTATTTTGCTTTTTCTCTCTAAAACCTCACTGTGCTTGGAAAACTGACTTCTATGTTGAAGATGAAATTTCCAACATTGTAGCCCAGCACGTGTTGCTTCTTTTGTGAAGAGCTAGTATTCACTCCTCTAAAGACTTCTGTATGGTCAAGACCTAGGAAAAGATGATCGTACAGAATAATTCATTAGAAACAAATGTTAAAAAGTAGAAGAATTATGTGAAATCCAGTTAAGCGGGCTGTTATACTAGATTGGGATTTAATACTCTTCATGATGATTTTGTCATATATTTACTTATAGCCAGTAAAATGATCGGCGACATAAGTATTTGCCAAACAAATGGGGAAGAACATTCAAGATAATTTATATCACAGGAAAGCTATTGAAAAAACAAAGATGAAGCGTCTGGCTGAAGGACTCATTACACTGAATTCAGCTCTTGTGAAGTATGTCTTAGTTTATTCATCTTTCAATACATTTTTGGAAATGTTGAGTCTGATCATAATCAAATTAATCTACTTAACTCTCAGTCTTATCTGCAGATTTTTACAGACTACATCCTAAGATTGACTTCTGCCTCAACAGAAATGCATGAACACTGTGTTATTGGAAATGATTTGCATCCTTTAAGAACTGGTGTATCTAGGTACATCTTGAATTTTCTGCTCTGCTTTCCTTATTGATTCTTGTACCTCACCTCAACCTTCAATTCTACTGTATTTACTTGCTACATACGATCTTGAATTCTGGTCTGAAAATACTGCATGATCCCTGCATTGTTGCCTGTGCATATCATGTAGTTCTGTTATAGTGGATGTGTACAGATGTATTTCATTTGATGTAATCAAATTTTAAATAACATAGTTATTATAAATAAAAATAAACTTTGATTTTAAATGCACAAGAGTATTCTCATTAAGTTGAATGAGATTATTACATATAAAATACAAATAACCATATTCTATCTTATTCTGTCTCATATTCTTACATCATTTAAATACTTATTCTATTCTCTGAGGCTTAATTAAACCTTGACCCATACCTTTCAAATGCATTACTATAGATTCAGGTAACTTTGTATCCCTTTTTAGCTTTACCAATCTAAGGACAGAAAGCTTGTAGTCCGGCCATATCTAGAGGGAAGTAACCATAACTCTCTCAATTGGGTAGATAATTGAATATAATGTGAAAATTTGAACTTCTCATTAAATTTCTAGGCGTGTAAGGGGTTTGTATATAGATAACTATGTAGAGGTATTATATGTTTCTGTTAAAAGTGGTACCATTAGTATATGTTTGAGGTTCTATGGTGTATAGTGCTGCTTATGGTATAGTTACTGCAAAAGTTACTGAGGTCTGTTCTGGTCCTCTTTATTAAGGAAAACGTAGCAGCATTAAATAAAGTTTCTACATGAAAAGCATCTCGCTGAGAATTTAAAAATAAGGCACATCTTAGCCCACAAAGATCATGACTAAAATATATATTTCTAATGGGAAATTCAAATGAGGAAGTAGTTCTCTTAGGGAAAGATGTTTGCTGAAGTAATGATCTTTAAACATGACCTAAAAGCGAGTGGAGAATAAGGGAGAATGTTGGTATATGGCAGTTTTGATGAGTTTGAAAAAAGTGAAGGCTAAATTTGTAGGAAATTTGAGATAAAATTTGATAGCTTTAGGGAAAAGGAAATACAAAAAAGATAATGCAATTGTGATTCTCTGGTTATTTGCTTGTAACAACTCAAGTATTGATTTAATTATATGTGATGAAAAAGGTGTATAGGTATAGAAAATAGCTAAATTCTCATCTGTAAGTATAGGACCATGATAATGGCTAAAATTTGTAACTCAGGAAATACAAGTGAGCATATTTTAAAATACTGAGATTAATTTTTTTAAAGTTATATTAAAAGTGATTGCCATAGGCAGTGAGTGTTGACAACCAGCTGTTTCATTGTGAACATTTTATACTGCTTAATTTTGTTATTACATTGATAAAGAAAAATTTTAAGTAAAAGCAAAATTCTCCTAGCACCTATTAGATGTTAATGCTGCTGGTCCCTGGACCACAGTTAGAGTAGTAATAGTATTCATGCTCGTTGTAAGACCTGACACAAGTTGGTCATGTTTTGTCATTTTCTTGATCACTTTCTTGATCACCTTGTCACATCATAGTATCTGATTTTTACTTGTGATAGGAGATTTCTTTGAATCTTAAGATCCTTGGTTTAAATACTTGCTCCTGAAATGTGTGTATATGTGTGTGCTTTTAAACTTTTTTTAAAGTTCTACAGCCTATCTTAGATTCATTTTGATAATTTAATGTAAAATATAACAATTGTGCTTTATTTAGTATTGATAATATATTAAGGTAGTACTTCAACAAGAAGCAACCCAAGTGAGAGATATTTTGTAATGAAGAAAACCAATCCACCACCAAAAGTACATAAAATAAATGCAATCATTATGTACCCATAGCTTTAAATTTTATAAGAAAGGGCAGAGAGTGATTTAATTGAAAGAATAGACAAATTGACAACAGTAGTAGACCACTCTGAAAACACTCTTAATAGCTGGAAGAATATGAACAACACAGCAAAGAAATTTGAACTGGTTGACATCGACATAGAATAACACTGCACCCAGCAATGTTAGAATACATGGTGTCCTCAAATACAGGTGGACCTTTTGGGAAAATTAGCCATGAAAATAGCCTCAACAAATATTACAGGATTGAAATTATTCAGAAGATTTTCTAATTACAGTGGAATTAAATTAAGCTAACCTTCAATAAAATGCAGCTTGGAAATCTGCAATTCCCTGGAAATTAATGTATTTCTAAATAATGGACAGATCGTTATTTACCTCCACAGAAGGAATTATAATGGAAATTAGAAAATATTTCAACCCAAATGAGAATCAGGAGGGTTTATCAGAATTTGTGAGACTCAACTAAGGTAGAGCTTAGGACATTTTGTAGCTTTAAATGCAAAAGGAAAAGGGAATGTGACTGAAAGTTAAAGATCTGAATTTTCATCTCAATCTAGAAGAAAATCAGGTCTGAAGAAAACTGAATCATTGGATATCCCTGGTGGTCCAGTGGTTTGGAATCCTCTTGCCAATGCAGGGTACACAGGTTCAGTCCCTGGTCCAGAAGATCCACATGCCATGAGGCAACTAGGCCCATGCACCAGAACTACTGAGCCTGCCCTCTGGATCCCATGAGCTACAACTACTGAGAATACTTGCTGCAAATTCTGAAACCCTTGAGCTCTAGAGCCTGTGCTCCACAACAAGTCAACCTGCCACAACTGGAGAAAGCCTACCATGTACCAGCAAAAGACTCAGCCCAGCAAAAAGAAAAACTTGAATCATAAAACTAACAGGAAATGATGAAATGTTTGGAACACTACATGTAATAGAAAACTAGAAGTCAGTGCTATGAGAGTATTGATTAAATGGATAAAAGTCTAGTGACCAAGATAAGGAAAGAAATACATCCTTTATATCAAGAATGAAAAGAGACATCACTACAGATCTTGATTACGTTACAAGTGTAATTAGAGGATATTATGAAGAACCTTATAAACCAGGAATTCTGTTAAGTTTTGAAGTGTTGTATGGAGAAACAAAATTAACAGAGAAAGGCAAAATATGGATGATCCTGTATTTTAAAAAATTCACTCATAAGTTAAAACCTTTATCACAAACTTGACTCCAAGCCCAGATGGCATTATGATGAATTATTTCTAAAATTTAAGGAAGGAGTAATACTACTTGCAAAGACAAACTCATCAGAATTGAAGAAAAAAAAAGACTTAACAGTTTTTTATATGAATCCTGAATAACTTTGATGTCAAAATCTGATGACTCATCTTTCTTGTAATATTGATAACAAATTCCTAAACAAAATGTTACCGAGTTGAATCCAAGAACATGAAGCAATTTTTTTTTGAAAAGGACATACTATGACTGACAGATTTATTTCAGGAATAATCTAGGTTTAATATTTTGAGAGCTCAACCAATATGATACAAATTGGGGAAATGAGGTTATATGATTATCTAAACATATGAAAGCAGAGATATTACTTTGCCGACTAAGGTCCGTCTACTCAAGGCTATGGTTTTTCCAGTAGTCATGTATGGATGTGAGAGTCAGACTGTGAAGAAGGCTGAGTGCCGAAGAATTGATGCTTTTGAACTGTGGTGTTGGAGAACACTCTTGAGAGTCCCTTGGACTGCAAGAAGATCCAACCGGTCCATTCTGAAGGAGATCAGCCCTGGGATTTCTTTAGAAGGACTGATGCTAAAGCTGAAACTCCAGTACTTTGGCCACCTCATGCGAAGAGTTGACCCATTGGAAAAGACTTTGATGCTTGGAGGGATTGGGGGCAGTCGGAGAAGGGGCCGACCGAGGATGAGATGGCTGGATGGCATCACCGACACAATGGACGTGAGTCTGAGTGAACTCCGGGAGTTGGTAATGGACAGGGAGGCCTGGTGTGCTGCGATTCATGGGGTTGCAAAGAGTCGGACACGACTGAGCGACTGAACTGAACTGAAACATATGAAAAGGATAAAATCAAAAATACATTAATGATAAAACCTTCTGGGAATAGGATATTTTATGTTTAATGGTGTTAGTGAAACCACATACCCTCTTAAGGATTGATGATCCAAGACGGATGCCCATTAACAGCATACCTGTTCATTGCATACCATAGGTTCTAACTAATGCAGTAAGAAAATGAGAATTAGTACAAAAATAGGAAGTTCAAAGGAGAAGGCAATGGCAACCCACTCACTGAGAATCTTATGGATGGAGGAGCCTGGTAGGCTGCAGTCCATGGGGTCATGAAGAGTCGGACATGGCTGAGCAACTTCACTTTCACTTTTCACTTTCATGGTTGGAGAAGGAAATGGCAACTCCCTCCAGTACTCTTGCCTGCCTGGAGAATCCCAGGGACAGTGGAGCCTGGTGGGCTGCCATCCTTGGGGTCGCACAGAGCCAGACACGACTGCAGCGACTTCGCAGCAGCAGCAGGAAGTTCAAAAGAATTTATTAGGTTTGATAAGTGAGTTCCTTACAATTATACAGTGGGAGTGAGAAATAGATTTAAGGGACTAGATCTGATAGAGTGCCTGATGAACTATGAATGGAGGTTCATGATATTGTACAGGAAAGAGGGATCAAGACCATCCCCATGGAAAAGAAATGCAAAAAAGCAAAATGGCTGTCTGGGGAGGCCTTACAAATAGCTGTGAAAAGAAGAGAAGCGAAAAGCAAAGGAAAAAAGGAAAGATAGAAGCATCTGAATGCACAGTTCCAAAGAATAGCAAGGAGAGATAAGAAAGCCTTCCTCAGTGATCAATGCAAAGAAATAGAGAAAAACAACAGAATGGGAAAGACTAGAGATCTCTTCAAGAAAATTAGAGATATCAAGGGAATATTTCATGCAAAGATGGGCTCGATAAAAGACAGAAATTGTATGGACCTAACAGAAGCAGAAGATATTAAGAAGAGGTGGCAAGAATACACAGAAGAACTGTACAAAAATGAGCTTCACGACCAAGATAATCGAGATGGTGTGATCACTCAACTAGAGCCAGACATCCTGGAATGTGAAGTCAAGTGGGCCTTAGAAAGCATGACTATGAACAAAGCTAGTGGAGGTGATGGAATTCCCATTGAGCTATTTCAAATCCTGGAAGATGATGCTGTGAAAGTGCTGTGCTGAATATGCCAGCAAATTTGGAAAACTTAGCAGTGGCCACAGGACTGGAAAAGGTCAGTTTTCATTCCAATCCCAAAGAAAGGCAATGCCAAAGAATGCTCAAACTACCGCACAATTGCATTAATCTCACACACTGGTAAAGTAATGCTCAAAATTCTCCAAGCCAGGCTTTAGCAATACATGAGCCATGAACTTCCAGATGTTCAAGCTGGTTTTAGGAAAGGCAGAGGAACCAGAAATCAAATTGCCAACATCCGCTGTATCATGGAAAAAGCAAGAGTTCCAGAAAAACATCTATTTCTGCTTTATTGACTATGCCAAAGCCTTTGACTGTGTGGATCACAATAAACTGTGGAAAATTCTGAGAGAGACGGGAATACCAGACCACCTGACCTGCCTCTTGAGAAATCTGTATGCAGGTCAGGAAGCAACAGTTAGAACTGGACATGGAACAACAGACTGGTTCCAAATAGGAAAAGGAGTACGTCAAGGTTGCATATTGTCACCCTGCTTATTTAACTTATATGCAGAGTACATCATGAGAAACGCTGAGCTGGAAGAAGCCCAAGCTGGAATCAAGATTGCTGGGAGAAATATCAATAACCTCAGATATGCAGATGACACCACCCTTATGGCAGAAAGTGAAGAGGAGCTAAAAAGCCTCTTGATGAAAGTGAAAGAGGAGAGCGAAAAAGTTGGCTTAAAGCTCAACATTCAGAAAACGAAGATCATGGCATCTGGTCCCATCACTTCATGGGAAATAGGTGGGGAAACAGTGGAAACAGTGTCAGA
>SJYT01050219.1:139808-155551 GCA_006410635.1 Cephalophus harveyi | reverse complement strand
GCCTCTTGATGAAAGTGAAAGAGGAGAGTGAAAAAGTTGGCTTAAAACTCAACATTCAGAAAATGAAGATCATGGCATCTGGTCCCATCACTTCATGGGAAATAGATGGGGAAACAGTGGACACAGTGTCAGACTTTATTTTTGGGGGCTCCAAATTCACTATAGATGGTGATTGCAGCCATGAAATGAAAAGACGCTTACTCCTTGGAAGGAAAGTTATGTCCAACCTAGATAGCATATTCAAAAGCAGAGACATTACTTTGCCAACAAAGGTCGGTCTAGTCAAGGCTATGGTTGTTCCAGTGTTCATGTATGGATGTGAAAGTTGGACTGTGAAGAAAGCTGAGTGCCGAAGAATTAATGCTTTTGAACTGTAGTGTTGGAGAAGACTCTTGAGAGTTCCTTGGACTGCAAGGAGATCCAACCAGTCCATCCTAAAGGAGATCAGTCCTGGGTGTTCATTGAAGGACTGATGCTGAAGCTGAAACTCCAATACTTTGGCCACCTCATGTGAAGAGTTGACTCATTTGAAAAGACCCTGATGCTGGGAGGGATTGGGGGCAGTTGGAGAAGGGGATGACAGAGGATGAGATGGCTGGATGGCATCACCAACTCAATGGACGTGAGTCTGAGTGAACTCCGGGAGTTGGTGATGGACAGGGAGGCCTGGCGTGCTGCGATTCATGGGGTCGCAAAGAGTCGGACACGACTGAGCGACTGAACTGAACTGAAGTGAGTTTAATGAATTAGAGATAGCAATTATATTTCTCTGTGGTATGAGACACAAAAAAATGAAAGTTAAAATGATGCCACATACAAAACATTAAAAATGAATACCTATGGCAGTAAAGGAATAGAGGAACAATAGACGTGAGACATGTAAAACAAAAAGTAAAATGGCAGCCATAAATCCAATTATATCAATATCAAGTGTGAATGGATTAGACAGTTTAAATACCAGATTGTCAGACTGAATGAAACATAGCATCCAAGTATATGCTACCTGTAGGAGACACACTTAGATTGAAAGATAAATTATGTTGAACGTAAAAGGATTTTAAAAAGCCATGTGAATAGCAACCATAAGGAATCTGCTGCTGCTGCTAAGTCGCTTCAGTGTGTCTGACTCTGTGTGACCCCATAGACAGCAGCCCACCAGGCTCCCCCATCCCTGGGATTCTCCAAGCAAGAACACTGGAGTGGGTTGCCATTTCCTTCTCCAGTGCATGAAAGTGAAAAGTGAAAGTGAAGTCGCTCAGTCATGTCTGACTCTTAGCAACCCCATGGACTGCAGCCTACCATGCTCCTCCGTCCATGGGATTTTCCAGGCAAGAGTACTGGAGTGGGTTGCCATTGCCTTCTCCAATAAGGAGTCTAGGTATACTAATTTAAGACAAAATAGTCTTTCCAGATTAGAGGTAAAGGGGGACATTTTATAGTAAAAGTTGCAGTCTCATAGGTAGTTAAAACAATGAGAAAAATATCCAACTAAGTACAGCACTGAAATAGGTGGAGTGAATACTGACAAGAGTGGAGAAATAGAAAATTCAACAATAGTTGTCAGAGACTAAAACACATTTCTAAGTAACAGATCAGTTAGAAAAGACTTGAGTAATTCTGTGAAGCAACTAGCCTGAAGAAGCATCTTTTGAACATTCAGCCAAATGAAAGCAGAATATATTCTTCTCAAACGTACATAGAAAAATTTCCAATTTGTAGATATTATGTTAGGCTGTAAAACAACTTCAACACATTTTAAAGGACTGAAATCACAACAAAGTATGTTCTCTGACCACAGTGGAATGAAATTAGAATTGAAGCAGAAGAAATTTGAGAAATTCACAGCCATAAGGAAATTAAACAATACTTTGCTAAATAGTAATAACTAGTGGGTCAAAGAAAAAATTATGAGAGAAGTTAGAAAATACTTTGATGTGAAAGAAAATGGAGACAACAAAACATTTCAGGTGCAAATAGTTTCTCTTAGGAATTTTGTAGTGATAAATGCCCACTTTTTTTTTTTTTAATTTAAGACTTCAGTAAAGTAACTTTTAACTTTAATACAAAAAGAAGAAACTAAACCTAAATAGAATGAAGAAAATAAGAATTAGAGTGGAAATTATTAATAAAATCATGGAAGAAAAAAGGAAATCCAAAAGTTGTTTTCAAAAAGATCAACCAAATTGACAAACCTTTACCTAGAGTGACCATGGAAAAGACTCAGATTACTAAAATATGGAACGAAATGGTGCATTACTACTGATCTTATAGAAGTTAAAAAGATTGTAAGAGACTACTGTAGAATGATACACACATATATACCAGTCAATTAATTAATGAATTGGACAAATTCTTAGGAAGACTCAAATGAACAAAACTGACACAAGAAGAAATAGAAAATCTGAAAAGAGATTGAATTAAAACACAAAAACCCATTATCAGATGGTTTTACTGTTGAATATTAACAAACGTTTAAACTTACCAATTTTTACAAGTTTTTCCAAAAAATAGAAGAAGGCAAGCCAGTATTATCCTGATAACAAAAAGAGATTACAAGAAAACTACAGAGCAATATGGTGCAAAGATTGTCAACAAAATGCTAGCAAGTTGAATCCATCAATGTCATGACCATGTGAGGTTTATACCAGGGAAGAGTCTTTTTCTTTGGTGCTCAGCCTTCTTTACTGTCATGGTCCAACTCTTGCATCTGTACATGACTACTGCAGAAACCATATCTTTGACCATATGGATCTTTGTCAGCAAAGTGATGTCTCTACTTTTTAGTACGCTGTCTAAGTTTGTCATAGCTTTTCTTCCAAGGAATAAGCATCTTCTAATTTTATGACTTCAGTCACTGTCAACAGTGATTTTGGAGCCCAAGAAAAATCTGTCACTTTTTCCTCTATTTGCCATGAAGTGATGGGACCAGATGCCATGATCTTAGTTTTTTGAATGTTGAGTTTTAAACAGCTTCTTCATTCTTCTCTTTTCATCTTCATCAAAAGCCTTTTTAGTTCCTGTTCACTTTCTGCCATTAGGATCATATCATCTGCATATCTGAGGTTGTTGATGTTTCTCCTGGCAATCTTGATTTCAGCTTGTGCTTCATCTAGCCCTGCATTTTGCATGATATACTCTGCATATAAGTTAAATAAGCAGAGTGACAATTACAGCATTTTTGTACTCTTTTGCCAATTTTGAGCTAGTCTGTTTTTCCATATCTGGTTATAACTATTGCTTTTTGACTTGCATACGGGTTTCTCAAGAGGCAGGTAAGGTGGTCTGGTATTCCCATCTCTTAAAAAGTTTTCCACAGGTTGTGATTCATACAGTCAAAAGCTTTAGGGTAGTCAGTGAAGCAGAATTAGGTATTTTTCTGGAATTCTCTTTTTATATGATCCAACAGATGCTGGCAGTTTGATCTCTGGTTCCTCTGCCTTTTCTAAATCCTGCTTGAACATCTGGGAGTTCTTGGTTCATGTACTGTTGAAGTCTAACTTGAAGGATTTTGAGCTTCAAGTTAGTAGTAAGATAGTAAGATACTATCGTGTGAAATGAGCACAATTGTATGGTAGTTTGAATATTCTTTGGCATTGCCTTTCTTTAGGATTGGAATGAAAACTGACCTTTTCCAGCCCTGTGGCCATTGCTCAGTTTTCCAAATTTCCTGGCATATTGAGTGCAGCACTGCAACAGCATCATCTTTTAGGATTCGAAATAGTTCAAGAGGAATTCATCACTTCCACTAGCTTTGTTAGTAGTGATGTTTCCTAAGACCCACTTGACTTCATACTCCAGGATGCCTGGCTCTAGATGAATGAACCCATCACGTGGTTATCTGGGTCATTAAGACTTTTTTCTTTTATAATTCTGTGTATTCTTGCCACTTCTTAATATGTTCTCTTTCTGTTTCTTGCCCTTTCTCTACTTTATTGTGTCCATTTTTCCATGAAATGTTCCCTTGCTATCTCCAATTTTCTTGAAGAAATCTCTGTTCTTTCCGATTCTAATATTTTACCCTATTTCTTTGTGTTATCACTTAGGAAGGCTTTCTTATCTCTTCTTGCTATTCTCTGGAACTCTGTATTCAGTTGAGTATATCTTTCCCTTTCTCCTTTGCCTTTTGCTTCTCTTGTTTTCTCAGCTATTTGTAAGGTCTCCTCAGCCAACCATTTTGCCTTTCTTTTTTGGGGGGGATGTTTTTGATCCCTGTCTCCTGTGCAGTGTTGTGAACCACTATCCATAGTTTTCAGACACTCTACCAGATTTCATTCCTTTAATTTATTCATCATCTCTGCTGCATAAGCATAAGGGATTTGATTTATGTCATACCTGAATCATCTTAGTGGTTTTCCCTACTTTCTTCAATTTAAGCCTGTTTTTGCAATATGGAGTTCATGATTTGTGCCACAAGCAGCTCCAGGTCTTTTTTGCTGACTGTAAGGAGCTTCTCCAGCTACAAAAAATATAATCAGTGTGATTTCAGTATTGACCATCCGGTGATGTCCGTGTGTAGAGTCATGTCTTGTGTTGGTGGAAGATGGGGTTTGCTCTGACCATTGTGTTCTCTTGGCAAAACTCTGTTAGTCTTTGCCCTGCTTCCTTTTGTACTCCAAGACCAAACTTGCCTGATACTTCAGGTATCTCTTGACTTCCTGCTTTTGCATTCCAGTCCCTTATAAAAAGGACATCTATTTTTGGTGTTAGTTCTAGGTCTTACAGGTATTCATAGAACTGTTCGACTTCAGTTTCTTTGGCATTAGTGGTTGGGGCATAGACTTGGATTACTGTTACATTGAATGGTTTGCCTTGGAAACAAACTGAGATCATTCTGTTGTTTTTGAGATTGCACCCAAGAACTGCAGTTTGAAATCTTTGGTTGACTATGAGGGCTACTCCATTTTTTTCTAAGGGATTCTTGCAGTATCTATCATCTGTGACAGTAGTAGATGTAATAGTCATTTGAATTGAATTTGCCCATTCCTGTCTATTTTAGTTAACTCATTCCTAAGATGTCGATATTCACTCTTGCCATCTCCTGCTTGATCCCATTTAATTTACCTTGATTCATGGACCTAACATTCTAGGTTCCTATTCAGTATTGTTCTTTGCAGCATCAAACTTTACTTTTCACCACCCAGACATATCCATAACTGAGCATTTCTCTTTTGGCCCATTCTCTTCATTCTTTCTGGAGCTATTTCTTTGCTCTCCCCTAGTAGCATATTGGATACCTATTGACTTGGGGGCCTTATCTTCCTGTGTCATATCTTTTTGCCTTTTCATACTGTTCATGGTTTTCTCAAGGCAAGAATACTGAAGTGGTTGTTCTCAAGGCAAGAATACTGAAATGGTTTTCCATTCCCTTCTCCAGTGGACTGCATTTTTGTCAGAACTCTCCACCATGACCCGTCCATCTTGGGTGGCCCTGCACAGCACGGCTCATATGTTTATTAAGCATCTGTAAACCTACGGAAAGCAAATGTAGACCTTAAAAAAATAGGACATTTTCACACTAAAATGACATGGAGATAACATAAATAAGAAAATGTAAAACATAACAGCAACAAGTTATAAAAATCCGAGGGCATAAAACCAAATGTAAAGTATTAATGTGTGATTAATTAATATGATAAATGCAAATTGGATTAAATTCTCCTATTAAAAGACAGATTCATTTGTTTAAAATATTCTCAATAAATTTTGTAAGGAACATCTAAAACAATTTGGTGGAATGAACAGCAATATATTCAGCTGAATTACATCATCAGGTAAAATAGAATAAAAGGGGCAATTAGGTTATGTTTTTAAAGTTTAAAATTAATAGAATGTTTTCAGTTACAGGCATACCTTGCTTTATTGCACTTAATTGTTGCTTCACAGTTACTGTGTTTTCTACAAACTGAAGGGTTGTGGCATCCTTGCTTTGAGCAACTCTGTGAGCACCATTTATCTAACAGCCTTTGTCCAATGGTGTCTGTCGTATTTTGGTTATTATAATATTTCAAGCCTTTTCATCATTTTATTTGCTATGGTGGTCTATGATCATTGACCTTTGATATTCCTATTGGAATTGTTTTGGCATTTTTGGGGAGTAAAGTATTTTACAATTAAGGTATGTACATTGTTCTTTTAATCTGTCATACACTAAGCATGCGTACTAAGTCACTTCAGTCATGTCTGACTCTTTGCAACCCTATGAACTGTAGCCTGCCAGACTCATTTGTCCAGGTGGCACTAGTGGTAAAGAACACACTTGCTAATGCAGGAGACTTAAGAGACTTGGGTTCAATCCTTGGGTTGGGAAGATCCCCTGGAGGGGGGCACAGCAACCCATTCCAGGCTTATTTGCAGCAAAGGATTCAAAGTGGTTGAAAAGTCAGCATGGTGATGTCAGTGTTGCCCAATTAGACTGAGTTATGGGCTTCCAGGGTCGGACACGACTGAAGCGACTTAGCAGCAGCAGCAGCATGGGCTTCCCAGGTGGCACTAGTGGTAAAGAACCTGCCTGCCAATGCAGGAGACATCAGAGATGCAGATTCGATCCCTGGGTCAGAAAGATCCCCTGGAGAAGGGCATGGCAACACACTTCAGTATTCTTGCCTGGAGAATACCATGGATAAAGGAACCTGGCAGTTGCAGTCCATAGTGCCACACAGAGATGAACACAACTGAAGCAACTTAGCACACATGCATTCACACATTGCTTTTTATGCTCCTAGTAATAAATTTCATTCTCTCAACCTCTCTACAACATGTAAGCCATTTCTTCACGTTGTGGGCAGTTACCAATACAGATGAGCCTTGACAACTTTGGGTTTAGAGGTACTGACCGTCCTCACAGTCAGAAATCACCATATAACTTTATAGTTGGTACTCCATATCCTCAGACTCAACCAACTGTGGATAAATTCAGTAGTACAGTAGTATATATTCAGTGAAAAAAAATCTAAGTATAAGTGAACCCACTTGTTTCAAACACATGTTGTCCAAGTGTCAGCTGTACTTTTCTGAGCCTTTTACAAGTTTTATTTGTACCCTTAAGCATTTTGATGCAGAGGTTTTCCTACGTATCTAAAGTTTTATCAACTCCAAGTTGCACACTGTTATGATGAAGTTTTTTTTTGGTAAACTTTATGAGTAATACTCTGTGAAAAATCATAACAATTATATGTTCATTTTGAGTTCTGCATTCCTGTTATATTTTTATCATTGAGATCATTGTGCAGCCCATAGTGTAGCTCCACGTTCTTCAATAAATTAAATCAGAAAGCTTCTCTACCACCAGTAGGCCTCCCTATTTCACACATTACCATGGGGTAGGGAAGAAGTTCTCAAAGAAGAGAGATTACGTTTTAGCATAAAAGAAGTAGTCAGTAAATCTTTTCTCTGTTAAAATTAGGAGTAAAGACAAACCACAGAATGAGAGAATATACCCATAACTCATATAGCAAAGGGTTATTTGTATATATAGTATATTCATAATTTACTGAGTTCTCTTTAAAAATAAGATGACCCAGTAGAAGAAAAGGAGCAAAACATAACCAGGAATTTTGCAGACAGGGAAACAGGTATAGCCAGTAAACATGAAAAACTAGCAGTAATTAGTGAAATGCAAATTAAGGGAGTGAGATACACATCTGTATCCAAGTAGATTGATAAAAATTAGGTCTAGCAATACCAGGGGCTCAAGAGGATGTGAATAATGGTTACTTGTACACATCTCCTGCAGGGATGTATGTTGGTACAACTACTTTGGAAAGTAAGTTGGCTTTCTTGAGAACTTGAAAATTTGTGTAACTTATTGCTACCCAACAAACCCACTCAAGAAATGCTTACAGATACACACCTTGAAGCAAATATGTTCACAGCAGCAGTGTGAACAAAACAAAAACAAAAAAGATGGAAATGACTCAAATATCCTTCAAAGGTAACTGAATAAACAAATTTTGTTTTACTGACCTAGTGCTTTATTATAATGTCATGAAAATGTATGAAGTATTGCTGTATATAATCACGTGTATAAATTAGGGGAATATGAGTGAAAAAACAAGTATTAGGAAACTATAGTTTGCTCAAAAACAAGTATAGTCAAACTTCATTGTTTTTGCATGACATTTGTAATGAAACTATAATTCGTAAAAGACAATAGATATATAAACTCAACAATCAGGTTACAGATTACCTCAGGATGGAGAAGAGGGAAGGGGCACGGTATGGAAAACATAGGTAAATGCAAGTTGCTAGTCGTATTTGGTTAAATGGTGGATGGATCAGAGGTACTCAGTATCTTCAGAATATTGTTATACATTATAATATATATTACATGTATTTTTTAAAAAATTTTACCACACTGGGTCTTCACTGCCGTGTGTAGTCTTTCTCTAGTTGCAGCAAGCATTGGGTTTTCATTGCGGTGACTTCTCTTGTGGAACATGGGCTCTAGGTATGTGGGCTTCAGTAGCTGTGGTGCAGGCTCAATAGTTATAGCTCACTGGCTCTAGAGCACTGGCCTAGTAGTTGTGGCACAGAGGCTTATTTACTCCACAGCATGTGGGATCTTCCTGGTGTGCATGTGTGCATGCTCAATTATGTCAGACTCTTTGGGACCTTATGGACTCTAACCTACCAGGTTACTATGTCCATGGGATTTTCCAGGCAAGAATACTAGGGGAGGTTGCCATTCCCTTCTCCAGGGTAACTTCCCAATCCAGGGATTGAACCTGTGTCTCCTGCATTGTCAGGTGGATTCTTTACCACTAGACCACCAGGGAAACCATACATGTCTTTATGCATCAAATGTAGAAGCATTTTTATCTCAAAGTTTTTCACAGCTTTCTGCTAGTTTGGGACTTTTCCAAAGGCCCTGAAAAGGACCACAGCAATGTGTTCCCTTAGTTGGTGTTTGCAAGGTTTACAAAAGTTAGTTTAACTGTAATCATAAGACTATTGTCTCTCATTTTAATTTCATCTTACCCTTGCTTCACCTAGCAAAAGAATTGCTTCAGGCATTTTGTGATTGGGGATATACTTAGTGTGTCTTTAATAGGATACATTTGTGGCTCACAGTCACTTTTGAGTGTATTCAGTTACTGCTATCAGCTTTATTGTGGTGGGAATATGTTCTGTAGTGCCTGGTACCTGGAGTATCTGAGTAGTGAAGAAGCTAAAGATTGTAATTTATGAAGCCAGAAGATAGGGAAAATTTTTTCCAATTATTTGATGTTTAAATTTTTAACTAGGGAATTAAATTCTAATAGATTTCCCCTCAAAAGATAACTT
This sequence comes from Cephalophus harveyi, assembly GCA_006410635.1. Lineage (NCBI taxonomy): Eukaryota > Metazoa > Chordata > Mammalia > Artiodactyla > Bovidae > Cephalophus > Cephalophus harveyi. The sequence continues at coordinate 146,269 of SJYT01050219.1, read as the reverse complement.
TTATTAGAAATATAGTCAATAACACATTCAAGTAGAGAAATTCACTATACATATTTTTCCTTTTGATAGAACTCTACCTTTCAAATAAAAGTGTTTTTTTTGTTTGTTTTTAAATGACACAAAGCTGTAGCATTATCAATAAGAATTTATATTTTTAGATGAAGTTGATTGTTGTATACATCCTGATTTTTGGTTTAAAATTAATCAGCCCAGAACAGATGGACAAACTGTGGCATATTGAAATGATAAGACTACTGTACAGCAATGAGAAAGAATGATCTACAATTAAACAGAGCATGCATGAATCTCACAAACATAAGGAAGAGTGAAAGAAGCCAGACACTGCTGCTGCTGCTGCTGCTGCTACTAAATCACTTCAGTCGTGTCCAACTCTATGCAACCCCATAGACTGCAGCCCACCAGGCTCCCCCGTCTCTGGGATTCTCCAGGCAAGAACACAGGAGTGGGTTGCCATTTCCTTCTCCAATGCATGAAAGTGAAAAGTGAAAGTGAAGTCGCTCAGTTGTGTCCGACTCTTCGCTACCCCATGGACTGCAGCCCACCAGGCTCCTCCGTCCATGGGATTTTCCAGGCAAGAGTACTGGAGTGGGGTGCCATTGCTTTCTCCAAAGCCAGACACTAAAAAGTACTTATTATGTAATTTCATTTATATAAAATATAAAAAGTGGCTTAAATTCATGTATGCTGTTAGATTGCAGGCTACTGATCACCCCAGGAAGACAGGGAGAGGGGACTTCTGGGGGACTGGAATTATTTTTTTTTTTTTTAATTTTATTTCTATAACCTTTTTAAAGAGTTTTAGACTCACAGCACAATTAAGAGGAAAATAACAGATTTCTCCTAGATCCCTTGCCCCATACGTGTATAACCTCCGCCATTATGAACATCCCCTACCAGCATGTGGTGTATTTGTTATAATTGATGAACCTATGACACATTCTCTTTTTGATCTAGATTCTAGTTAAAGGAGTGTATTCAGTTTGTGAAAATTCTTTTAACTGTGTACACATGATATGTGCACTTTTCTGTAGTACTAAGTAAAAAAAGTTTGGAAAAGAAAAAAACAACAAAAAAACTCCAAAATAAAATAATTAAAAATTAATCAACCTTGCTCTAGAAAAGACTTGGTTTCTCCATTTTTTCTGTGGTTAATATTAAAAAAAAACTGTATTCATAAAGAGGCAGTCAAATATGTAGTCAAATAGGGAAAGTAGAATTCAATCTTGTATCAGGCCCTTAATTAATGAAAGTGTGCTATTTTTTTGAATTTTCTGATTTTTAAGTATGCATGACAGGTTTTTGAAATTTGAATTTTTTTTTTTTACCCCCCCCCCCTTCTTTTAAGTAAGATTCACTCAGCCTTCAGGTCTCAAAAATCCTGGAATTGTTCCTGATCAAATGATATACTGAATGAAAAGAATATATATAGTCAATGAAAGCTTCAAGTAAGAAAATAGATACGGATAAATCAAAAAATTATTCAGGTAGCTTTGACTGGGTTTCCAAGTCTCTGCAATCCCATGGACCTTACCCCACCTCACTGGGTTATTTGTACCTTGAAAGGTCATAGACTCTGTCTTTGAATTTACTAAATGTGCTCTGTAGTTTGTGAGGTAACTGGTATACCATGTATTATATAGTTGTTTGTTTTGCTTATATTTACCTTGTAATTTGGCAGTTTTCTTCTAAACCATTTATCTATATATGGTTTAGATTGGACTTAATGTGAATACTTAATGTGAATAATGAGAAATACAGATAAATACTGTTTTTCTCTGCTATGTAGTAGATTTTTATTTAACAGAAATAATTCAGGATTAAGAATGTATTGAAACCTAACTTGGTTTTCTTATTTGAACTAGGATCATGTTGTATATCTTAGTGTTCATTTCATACTGATAACTATTGGGAATCAGTTCTTGCAATACCGTTAATTTGGAAATTGGAATATTAGGAAAGCTTTAATAAAGGTGCCACGTGATACAGAAAACAGAATATTCCATACAAAACATTGTTTATCTGTTTTTATGAAAAAATATTTTAAGTATGGCCTGCTTGGATTATTTAAATTAGAACTAATGGTTATAGTAGTGAGGTGTCATAACAAGAAGTGGCCTGATAAATGATCAGACTTTGTATCAAATGAAGGTTTACTGGCAGTATAAATTTTGACTTTATATAGTTAGAGTTATAGAACAACATTTAATTATCAGTGACACAGATGAAAATGAATATAATTTTCAATAAAAATAATTATCTAAATCTGGCACATAGTCTCAACATTATTTTAATATTGTAAATAAATGTTAGCTTTTGTCTGTTAGAGAAATGCATTCAAATATGGTATTTTACATTCCAGGATATGAAAGATGGCAAGTCCAGATAGAAGTAAACGGAAGATTTTAAAAGCCAAGAAAACAATGCCTGTAAGTTGCCGGAAGCAAGTAGAGATCCTGAATAAGTCAAGGAATGTTGAAGCACTAAAAACAGCGGCAATTGAGAATAATATAGCAAGTGGTAATCAGAATTCAACTACTGATGTCATAAGTTGCAAATGTAGACATTCTGAAAATGATGCTTCCTCATTGAACTCCATCGAAAATTCAGTATGTGAACCAAAAAGTAAAGAATTTTCTCAGAATTTAATAAAACCACTAGAAATTATTGATTCGGAAGCAAGATTGGAATACACAGAAGAACAAGTTGTGTACCCTTATGAAAAGCCAAGTAAAACAGTAGAATTTCCCAGGAAACTCTTTATACACGAGGCAAAAGATTCACAAAATACTTCTGAAAATCATTTTGAATGTCAGGCAAGTGTAACAAGATCCTTTTTTGAACATGAAGAAGATTGTAATCTGAAATCCATTTGCCATTTATCCAGTGTATTGAGTGGTATAGTTCAAATTCCAAAGTCTACAAAAACAAATACCTTGGATGATAAGAGAATTGACAAGATAGTTTCCTATTTAGAAGCAAATTCCAGTGCTGAATTATATGATAAAAAGCAAAGTGACATTTTAATTTTCAGTTCAGATGACCCTTTTGTGCCTGCTGATAAAATACCTAAATTGGTGAATTCAGTCATTTCAAGTAACTGTGCTGATAACATTTTGAAAAGTGAAGAATCCTATAGAACCTGTCTTTCCAGCATTTTAAGTTGTGAAAATATAGACGCAAACTGGCTGTCCTCACTTGACACTGATAGTAATAACAGTAAGTGAATACTTATGTGTCTTTTGGAGAAATTAAAATAGTTACTTTGCTTGGGGGAATTTCATTATCTCAGATATAGATACAGTAGAATCCTTACAGACAGGAAAACAGTAAATGATGACAATAATTATTTCAGAGTATCTTGTTTCTGAACCATTCTTGGCAGTGATGGGGAATGCTATCCTCTGTCTCCAACGGGAAGTAAGTTCTGGCAAAGAAGGAATCAATCACTTTCCTTTGAAAGTACAACAGGATTAAAAGGTGGTTTATAGATTGTTTGCTTCATTGACACCTTTTCTGTTTTTGGAGTTTTATTAATAAGAAGGCTAGTTGAGAGAGTGGGTTTTTAAAATAGTTGATGAACCCATTTCTTTCTGTAGAATTGACCTATATATCACATGCCAAGTATAAGCTGATAGATAATAAGCATACATATGCATACACGTTTGCACGTATGTAGTGTAGAGTGGGTTTTTAAAATAGTTGATGAACCCATTTCTTTCTGTAGAATTGACCTATATATCACATGCCAAGTATAAGCTGATAGATAATAAGCATACATATGCATACACGTTTGCACGTATGTAGTGTAGAGTGGGTTTTTAAAATAGTTGATGAACCCATTTCTTTCTGTAGAATTGACCTATATATCACATGCCAAGTATAAGCTGATAGATAATAAGCATACATATGCATACACGTTTGCACGTATGTAGTGTAGAGTGGGTTTTTAAAATAGTTGATGAACCCATTTCTTTCTGTAGAATTGACCTATATATCACATGCCAAGTATAAGCTGATAGATAATAAGCATACATATGCATACACGTTTGCACGTATGTAGTGTAGAGTGGGTTTTTAAAATAGTTGATGAACCCATTTCTTTCTGTAGAATTGACCTATATATCACATGCCAAGTATAAGCTGATAGATAATAAGCATACATATGCATACACGTTTGCACGTATGTAGTGTAGAGTGGGTTTTTAAAATAGTTGATGAACCCATTTCTTTCTGTAGAATTGACCTATATATCACATGCCAAGTATAAGCTGATAGATAATAAGCATACATATGCATACACGTTTGCACGTATGTAGTGTAGAGTGGGTTTTTAAAATAGTTGATGAACCCATTTCTTTCTGTAGAATTGACCTATATATCACATGCCAAGTATAAGCTGATAGATAATAAGCATACATATGCATACACGTTTGCACGTTTGCACGTATGTATCAAATAACCAATGAAGTTTTAGGATTATAAAATCATTAAAATAGCAGAAGTTTATTAAAAGTAGGGTGTTTTTGAGGTGAGGTAAAGTCACTCAGTCGTGTCCGACTCTTTGCAACCCCGTGGACTGTAACATACTAGGCTTCTCAGTCCGTGGGGTTCTCCAGGCAAGAATACTGGAGTGGATTGCCATTTCCTTCTCCAGGGGATCTTCCCGACCCAGGGATCGAACCCGGGTCTCCCGCATTGGAGGCAGACGCTTTAACCTCTGAGCCACCATGAAATATAAGAAAAAAATGATTTCATAGGAAAATGATATTTGTTTTCTTGTCTAGGCTACAGAATAATCATTTAACAAGGTGAATTTTAAATTGCTTAGAAGTAATCGTAGGATCACCTAAAAATAATGTAAGACCACTCAACTATAAATAGAAGATCTAATGCTGTAATTTATTCAGTTATTATTATTATTAAATAAGCATTAAATGTGTATTAAGTAAGATGGGAGGAAAGTATATCCCAGATGAGTACTAAGATTTTTTTTTTTAATTTGTTGGAATTTTTTATACAATTACATTTTCTAAAAAATGCTCCATGGTCACATTTTAGTTTTTAAATTTGCTTGGAGTGGAGTGGAGTGAAGTCATTCAGTCGTGTCCGACTCTTTGCGACCACATGGGCTGTAGCCTACCAGGCTCCTCTGTCCATGGGATTTTGCTTAGGGGTCCCTAAATTAGAAAATCCCCCTATTTCTTTCATTAGAAGGAAAATTTTTATCTCTGATCTTTTCATCTTCCCAAGGCCATAATCAAAAGAAGAGGATGTTTTCAGAAAACAAAGAAAACGTTAAGCGTGTGAAAACTTCAGAACAAATTAATGAAAATATTTCTGTAGCTCTGGAAAAGCAAACAGCTTTGCTGGAACAGGTAAAATACTGGGCTTAAATATTTGCTTCAGAAGCTTACTTTTTAAAAGATAGTAAAAATTAATTGATCTACACAGTGAGTACAGATAACTTTCATGATGAAGGATTGGTACATGAAGACTGAATTAGCAGGTGGAGGTATTAGGAAAAAATAATTGTTTACATCACATCTCTGCTGCTGCTGCTAAGTCACTTCAGTCATGTCCGACTCTGTGCGACGCCATAGACGGCAGCCTACCAGGCTCCCCCGTCCCTGGGATTCTCCAGGCAAGAACACTAGAGTGGGTTGCCATTTCCTTCTCCAGTGCATGAAAGTGAAAAGTGAAAGTGAAGTCGCTCAGTCGTGTCTGACCCTCAGCGACCTCATGGACTGCAGCCTACCAGGCTCCTCCGCCCATGGGATTTTCCAGGCAAGAGTACTGGAGTGGGGTGCCATTGCCTTCTCCACATCACATCTTTAGATCCTTGAAAATGGTCCTTTACAGAGAAGCCTACAGAATCATGTGAAGGGAGAGAGCTGTGGTATTAATAGAGAATAGGCTTTTCAGTCAGTGTTTTGCTCAAATCTTTCAAGTCAGATACTACATGACCTTGAGTTTCATTCTGTCTCTTTTGTACTGGTCATGGGATTCTTTGATCTCCAGCTATAGCTGTTTGTTATCACAGTTGATACTTCATAGAGTCAGGCCGCTCAGACATTCATTGTAAAGTCCTGCTACTACGTTTGGGTTCAGTCAGTCAGTCAGTTCAGTCGCTCAGTCGTGTCCGACTCTTTGCGACACCATGAATCGCAGCATGCCAGGCCTCCCTGTTCATCACCATCTCTCGGAGATCACTCAGACTCACATCCATCGAGTCCGTGATGCCATCCAGCCATCTCATCCTCGGTCGTCCCCTTCTCTTCCTGCCCCCAATCCCTCCCAGCATCAGAGTCTTTTCCAATGAGTCAACTCTTCGCATGAGGTTGCCAAAGTACTGGAGTCTCAGCTTTAGCATCATTCCTTCCAAAGAAATACCAGGGTTGATCTCCTTCAGAATGGACTGGTTGGATCTCCTTGCAGTCCAA
>SJYT01050219.1:129059-139719 GCA_006410635.1 Cephalophus harveyi | reverse complement strand
GGCTTTCTTATCTCTTCTTGCTATTCTTTGGAACTCTGCATTCAGGTGCTTATATCTTTCCTTTTCTCCTTTGCTTTTCGCCTCTCTTCTTTTCACAGCTATTTGTAAGGCCTCCCCAGACAGCCATTTTGCTTTTTTGCATTTCTTTTCCATGGGGATGGTCTTGATCCCTGTCTCCCGTACAATGTCACGAACCTCATTCCATAGTTCTTCAGGCACTCTATCTATCAGATCTAGGCCCTTAAATCTATTCCTCACTTCCACTGTATAATCATAAGGGATTTGATTTAGGTCATACCTGAATGGTCTAATGGTTTTCCCTACTTTCTTCAATTTCAGTCTGAATTTGGCAATAAGGAGTTAATGATCTGAGCCACAGTCACCTCCTGGTCTTGTTTTTGTTGACTGTATAGAGCTTTTCCATCTTTGGGTTCACTTGCTGTCATTTCCAAGTCTGTACCGATAATGTTGCATTATCTGACATTTTGCTTTTCTGGCATCATTAAATGTACTTTTTCTTTTCTTTTTGGCCTATTTCATCTCATTGTATTACAGTTTCTATACATGTCTGATTTACTCTGAGTTTGAGTATAATGAGCTTCAAATTTAGTAGGTCCTGTATCAGGACTTGTTTTGATGGTCATGTTTTGCTATTTTATTACCACTGAAATGCTACAGCTAAAAGTCATTATGTGATTAATGTCTGTCATTAGATATAATGGATCAAAATGTCTCAATCCAAACTATCCTACTGTTTCAGAAGCAAAAATACTACTGTTTCTAACACAAGCCATTACAATTACATAGTTGCGTATTATATGAATATACATTTGCATAATAAATGGAAACCTTTTGAAAGACTCAAACAGAATCAGCTTAAAAGGTGAGGCAACACTTTGACCCTTTCTACCTCTTACTTTCTTCTGCAAAGCAAAGGAGACATTAAAAAAAAATGTAAATATTCTGTTGATTGCAAGAATGAGGTAGCAGAATTATATTAAACATGCGTGTGTGTGTGTGTATACGTGCATATGTGAATGCATGCTCAGTCTCAATCGTACCCAACCATTTGTAGCTCCATGGGTTGTAGCCCACCAGGCTCCTCTGTCCATGGGATTTCCCAGGCAAGAACACTGAAATGAGCTGCCATTTCCTATTCTGGAGATCTTCCTGACCCAGGGATCCAACCCACGTCTTTTGCATGGATATAGCTTAAGAGATTGGGGATTGCAGATGTGAGTTAGTAGCTGAATTCAGTAATAAGTTCTGATGTGGACATATAAAGACAAAATTTATTCTTTGAACATTTTAATTCTTCTGGCATGGAAAAATCAGTTTCATTCACTACTGTTATCTGCCTCACAAAATAGTTCGTCCGCATTGACGCAGAATACGGTCCTTTCCCATTGAGGTTTAGAGAATGCAGTTTATTTGTTATCCTCCGGAGCCACTACCACCAGAAGTTTCTTGCATTGTCCAGACACAAAGGTTCTTAGCTAATTCCTTTTATCTGTCTCCCGGTAAGTAACTCTCACTCACTTGATATTTTAATTCCTGTCTAAACAGTTGACTCTAAACCCCATCTGTTTTCCTTGTTTGAATCCCAGTGGAATAGGGCTTCCCATTCTGACATTGTCCTTTCCTACTGAGAGAGTCCGAAAGCTTAGTCTTTTGAGGTTTCAAAAGGATCTTGTCCTGGTGTATTCCAATTAAATTACTGAAGTAGACAGGGTTTTCTTCTGAAGTCTGTTATTCACCCTATGCACCATTGTAGAAAGTTGAGTCAGATACATAATTGCCAGTCTTTCTCTAATATTTAGGCCACTTTGCCTGCCATATGCAAATTGTAGCTAGAACTTCATCTGGATTCCATAATTTTAGTCACATTACCATTGGTAGAAGACATTTATGAGGTATTTGGTGGAGGTTATTGTGCCTTCCTTCTGTATGAAGAATGTCACCACTAAGTGAGAACGAATATCTCTGCTACACCATAGAACTCATGCCTTAATGGGCAGTTAGTCCAAAATAACGAAGTTTTAAGAGTCTGCCTTCATCTGAATCATCAAGAGTACTTGTTTACACTGTGTTTATTTTATACTGAGCTAATTGTTTTACACTAATGATTGTTTTAAGCTTCTTTTTTCTCAGACTTACTTGATGAGAATCATTAGTGGTGCCTTTCTAGGAAATTGTTTGATGAATCCAGGTTAGGGCCTAAGAATTTGTGATTTTTAACAAGTATTCCATGTGATTCTTCCTTACCAGGGAAGTTTGATAAACACTGTGTTCCTTTTGCTCCTTAGCAAAATAGTATTTCCCTAAACAGAACGGACATGTTTTTCCAAAGTTTCATTGGGGTATGAGCTTCACATATTGACCTTAGTCAGTGAATTGGCAAGCATGCAGTAATGCATAAAAACCTTACATGGGTTGATAGATAACGGCTGCCAGTAAAAGTAGTATGAGTTTCTGAGCATTTACTTACATAATATGTTTATTTTAAGCAGTTAGTTTAATCAGATATTCAAAAATTGTAAGAGTACAAGTGATAATCATGTCTGATAATGTTGAAAAACCACTGAAGAAATGTTGATGAAGCACTACAGAAGAAATAGAGTAGACAGAAATTTTGAGGAGCAAGAACAATTAGGAATGAAAAGGTAAAACCTTGGGAATAATCAAAAGTACTGATTATGACTAGTCATCCAAGTGACATTAAATGAGTTTAACATAGAAACTGTTCTAATTTTGAACCCCAAGTTACAAGGTATTAGGGGAAGATATAAATATTACTAATAAATACCTTAATTATATCATGACAGGTTTTGTACTAAAAGATACTACTCTGTTGTGAGAGTTGCTTAAAGGAGCATATACATTGAACAAACAGCTGTAGTGAATATTTCTGAACGTATGGCTCAGCAGAGCTGTTCATTTCCTTGGGCATTGAGATTAATTATGTTCCCTGAAAACAGGCCAATCTATTTTCTGAAAACCAGCCAGATAATGAAATTCATTAGTGTTTCATGTGCTAACTACTATAATCTGATAGAATAGCATGCATTATGCCAGATAGCATTAGTCACGTAATTGTCACTAGTATCTTACAATTATAACAATAAGTCCTCCCTACTCCCTATCCCCACCCCCAACATAAAACTATGTATGGAGATTATTTTGCATATTTATGTCCTTTTTTAAAATGCAGTGTTTTCCATTTTTAGAGTCTTATGCATATTATCTTTTTATGTTCTTACGAAAATCCTACAAGCATCCCTTTTTCAACACTGTATGACATCTGTCCATTTGTGGACAGGGCCAATGAACCTCAGAGGTGTTGTGACTTCCCAAAGGTCATATAGCTTGTTAATGACAGGATCAAGGCTCAAATTTTCATAATTTGCTTTATACCTACTACAGATCAACCAGCCATTTGAGATAAGTATAGTCTCTTTTCATAGAGTGCTAGGTTTCAGTTATGGTCATTAAAAATATATATAAATGGGACTAAATAGGCTTTAATTTAGGAATTCAACTGAAACTGTAGGAAACTAAAATTTTAGTTTTAGTTTTAGCGGGAGAATAAACTTAATTTCTAACTTATCCATTTATTTAAATGTTAGATGTGTTCTGCTGAATTTGATTTTTAACTTTTATAAAACTTACTGATATAGTAATACAAATATATAAATAAAGTACATTTTACTAGTTACAATAAACCTAGAAAAAAGCAAAGCTGTTTTCAAGAAGTAGAAAATAAATTGCTTTTAAATGTGAAACATGGGGTGTTTTGTGTTTTTAAATTCTAGGTCAGACATTTGGTTCGACAGGAGATCTATAGTATAAATTACAAACTATTTGATAACAAACTGAGAGAATTGACTGAACGCATTGGGAAGACACAGTGCAAGAATAAACATGAAGCAATAGCAGATGAACTCTTCGTAAGTTTCTAATTTCATTTGGTTTCATTCAAGTCCTTTTAAAAAGTAGAATTTAATGATGTTATACATGTTAGGAAAGGAAAATAAAGGTAGACTGAAATCTGATCCCTGGCCACAACCTGATATATACATAGAATTTATTATACCTCAGCTGTTTTGGTCCTTGAGAAATACTTGTAGAGCCATCAGCCATTTGGTATCAGTTCAAAAATACATTTTGTATTAGAGTTGTATAACCTGTTTCAGGCTTTCTTTAGGGTTTTTTTTGTTTGTTTGTTTTATTTTATTCGTCTAGGGTTACTTATCGGAGAAGGCAATAGCAAGCCACTCCAGTACTCTTGCCTAGAAAATCCCATGGATGGAGGAGCCTGGTAGGCTGCAGTCCATGGGGTCGCTAGGAGTCGGTCGCGAGTGAGCGACTTCACTTTCACTTTTCGCTTTCACACAATGGAGAAGGAAATGGCAACCCACTCCAGTGTTCTTGCCTGGAGAATCCCAGGGACGGGGGAGCCTGTTGGGCTGCCGTCTATGGGGTCGCACAGAGTCGGACACGACTGAAGCGACTTAGCAGCAGCAGCAGCAGCAGGGTTACTTATGGATTGGTATTTCTATCACCATTAATTTTATGGTGAGCTAATTAGAAGTTTCATTTTCTTTTTAAATCTTCCACTCTTGGACATACTAACGTCAAACCTGATTTAAATGTTTGTCTTACATAAGAATTTCTCATATATTTGGTGGATGCCTAAGTCTCACAAAACTACATGGGCAAGTAGTTTTCTCGCCATCTCTATATGATGTATTTTTTGGTACTCTGGTTTTGTTTTGTTTTCTAGGCAAAAATGGCAAGACTTCAGAGACGTGTTAAAGCGGTGTTATCTCAAAGGCATTTTGTGGAACCAAACGTGGTATCCAACAATACAGTTTGTAAGGTTGGTATAAATGTATTCTGCTGCTGCTGCTGCTAAGTCGCATCAGTCGTGTCCGACTCTGTGCGACCCCATAGATGGCAGCCCAACAGGCTCCTCTGTTCCTGGGATTCTCCAGGCAAGAACACTGGAGTGGGTTGCCATTTCCTTCTCCAAAGCATGAAAGTGAAAAGTCAAAGTGAAGTCCCTAAGTCATGTCCAACTCTTAGCTACCCCATAGACTATAGCCTACCAGGCTCCTCCATCCATGGGATTCTTGAGGCAAGAGTACTGGAGTGGGTTGCCATTGCCTTCTCCAAAACTCTGGTCTGGTAGTGGTGGGATATGAACCCATGCCTCCAAAGAGTTTTAATAACTTACTTGACCCACATTATAAATAGTTGGATTGTAAGAACAGAATATACTTCCAGATGAAGACATGGGTTTAAAAGATAATAAATTTATACTTAAGAATATTCCTATGACTCTGGAGAAGATACCCTCAGATAGCCAAAAGTAATGTCACTTGTATTTCTTTTATAAAATAAGTAGAGAAGTGATTTGTGATCGCCTAGACTGCCTCCCTCTCTGTCATTTTATCAGAATGAAAAATTTCAAACATACACAGTAAAGCTAAAAGAATTTTACAGTGAATGCTTATATAGTCAGTGTCTATCTTCTACCTTTATTTTTTTAATGTATTTATATTTGTCATGTATCTGTCATTCTACTCATCCCCCAAGCCATCTTTATATTTGGTCCATTCATAAGTACTAATATATTTTGTATCAAAATACACTTTGCAGTGTCCACTTGAAAATAACATGAGTGTCATTAAATAGAGCTTAGGATCTGATTATAGTTTTTATATAAAATTTAAAATAATCTTAAGTATACATTCACTGAATTTTTTTCTTCTATCTTTATTCCCTTCAGTATCATATATGCACTAGCCTCAATAACTCAACTGCAAAGCATTTTCTTCCCTGTTTTCTGAAAGTTTGTGTAAGATTTTTATTACTTCTTTAAATATTTGATAAAATCCACCTCTGAAAACCACTGGGGCCAGAAGTTTTCTTATAAGAAGACTTTTTCCTGAAAATATAATTCTTTAATAGTATAAAGCAATTAAGATTTTTGTTTCATCTCGTGTATTAGTTTTGTAAGTTATCTTAGCAAGGAATTTGTCCATTTTTGTTCTTTTTCCAGCTTCTTAAGAGAGAAAGAGCTTTCATTTTTAACCTTCTTTTCTACTAGAAAATATTTAAAGATACAAGTTTTCTCCTAAGCACTGCTTTTTCTAAGCATCCTCTTAGCACTTATGTAATTCTCAGTGTAGAGAGTATAATAATAATCTGTATTATACTGTATTTTTGTTTTCCATTAGTTCAAAATAATTTATTTCTCTTGTGGTATCGTTCTTTAATCTGTGGATTATTTAGAAGTATGTGTTTAATTTCCAGACATTTCTAGCTATCTTAATTTTATTGATATCTGTTTTGGTCAAAGAACATACTATGTAAAATTTTGATCTTGAGTTATTGACACTTAGTTTATGCCCAAGGTATACTTTTCCCTGGTGAATGTTCCATGTACACTTGAAAAGAATATTGGGTGTAATATTCTATAAGTTTCACATCTGTGCTAATTGTATCAAGATGGTTCATAGTGGTGAATCATGGCTCTTTATGTCCTGACCTATTCCCAGAACTTGTGAGTATGTTATTAAAAGAAGCTTATAAATGAGAAGATTATCCTAGTGGGCTCAGTATGATCACTGGGGTCCTTATAAAAAGGAGTGAAGGTTAAAGACAGAAAATAGAGATGGGACAATGAAAGCAGAGGGTGGATGATTGCACTGAAGATGAGGCAAGGGCTACAAGCTAAGGAATGCTGGCAGCTCCTAGAAGCTGGAAAAAAGGCAATGGATTCTCTCCTGAAGCCTTCAGAAGGGGATCCAGCCCTGCTAAAACTTGATCTTAATAAAACCAGTTTCAAACTTCTGGCCTTCAGAAGTGTGATAGAATAATTTTCTGTTGTTTTAAACCCTCGTTTGTGGTAATTTGTTATCACAGCCTCCAAAAACTGATATAGGATATGGTACCAGGAAGTATGGTGTGCTGTTGTAACAAATACCTAAAAATGTGGAAATGGATTTGGAATGGTTTCTTGCTTCTTACAGTAAAATGTGAGAGAGAAGAGATAAATTGAAGGAGAAACTGTTTAGCAAAAAGGAACCAGTATTTGATTTGGGAAATTACTAGACTATCCAAAACTCATCAATTAGAGAAGAACAAGTTGGAAAATTGATTGATTTCTGGTCTTCACTTTATTACTATAAGTATAAAAAATAAAATTTTCTTTTTTAAAGCCAAATGTTTATTAATTCCTAAAATTCAGTATAATAGAAATAAAATATCTTCTTCATTCTTCTGTGTCTAAGTACTTAGGTATTTGTTTTTCCTTCTTTTAAAGCTAAGAAGTTGCTTCATGTTGTCACTATTTTTATTTCTTTTGATGTATTTTTTTAAAAATTCATTTTGGCAGAGTAACTGCGATCATGGTCATCAGCCATTGATATACATATAGTTTGTTTTACCATATGTATGCAGAAATAGTTGGAGAACAATTTCCAAGTGAAATTTTAACCTATCAATTTTGTGTAGAAGACCACAGTTGGTAACACTCTCCTCAACTGCTTTTTCCTCACCCAATTAACAGGTTGCAAATTCAGAGACGATGAATTTGGATAAGAATCCAGAGTCAGTTAATAGTCCACAGGAATGGAAAACTCTTTCTGAAAGGTAGGCATATCCATAAAAATGCATGAACTTGCTTATCTAAATGCGTTTGTAAACACATGTACTCTTTTTCTCAATGTAAAATAGCTTAAAGCTTCCTTATTTATATGAAAACTATTTGTGTCCATTATGAAGAAATTGGTTCTCCGGAAGTTTAATTGTTGTTTTAACTGTACTAAATAAAACTCTGAATTGGTTAGATGATCAGGTTTTTCACTGTGATGCTTTCTATCTTTGATATGGCAACCAGAGTGATAAACTGGATCATTCTAGTAGTTTCCACTTCTACACATAGAAGAATCAAGGCCCTATGAAACAGTGATTTTTAAAAAATTAAACAGAAGAGTAAGATTAGGAAAATAATACAAGGAAAAAAGTGACTAAAATTAGTTCCCTGCATGGTGGAAGTATATAGTATCACAATAATGTCAAATTAGAGTGAATAGACTAACTTATTCATCTAATTGATCACAAAGCAGCTGAGAACACACCTATTCTCCAGTCTAGTCTAATAAAAGATTTGGGACGGGCAGGGAAGTAATTTAGTTTAACAGAGAAGCTTGATTAGTGATCTTGGCCTGGATTGATGTTCAAGGGTAGAGGGGTGGGGACATTTTAATGAATTATTTTCACTGGTGCCTCTCAACAGTTTTTGAGCTTTATAATATTATTTATTTACTTAACATTTGCTCCTTAAAATATCCTATGGTTTTGTTTTTATATGGTAAATTATTCTGCAGCTTTTAAAAAGAAGAAATTAAATAACCAAAAATAAGTGAGTTAAATAATGGCCATTGAATGGAGAATATCACTCTTCTTCCCCAAATGACTGTGTTCTCAAGGATGCTGTAAAATTGAAGAGAAGCATTTCAGATCTATGCCACTTATATGCAGTTCTGACTCTTCAGAAGAAATCCTAATGTTCCATGATATTGAGGTCTGCATTCTAGTTTGAGTCAGGAAGCTGCTGTGAAGAAGGCATTTACTTTGTTGGCAAAGAAGAGTCACATTTCAGTGAGTCTTTATTGCTGCCACTTACTAATGCCTGTGCTGAAACTCATAAAGTAACAAAAAAGAAAAAATGCTGTTGATAGAAGTGAAAATGTGAAGACACCATTAAAATAAGGCTATGCTTTTTCCTGTGGTCATGTGTGGATGTGAGAGTTGGACTGTGAAGAGGGCTAAGCACTGAAGAATTGATGCTTTTGAACTGTGGTGTTAGAGAAGACTCTTGAGAGTCCCTTGGACTGCAAGGAGATCCAACCGGTCCATTCTGAAGGAGATCAGCCCTGGGATTTCTTTGGAAGGAATGATGCTAAAGCTGAAACACCAGTACTTTGGCCACCTCATGCGAAGAGTTGACTCATTGGAAAAGACTCTGATGCTGGGAGGGATTGGGGGCAGGAGGAGAAGGGGACGACCGAGGATGAGATGGCTGGATGGCATCACTGACTCGATGGATGTGAGTCTGAGTGAACTCCGAGAGATGGTGATGAACAGGGAGGCCTGGCGTGCTGCGATTCATGGGGTCGCAAAGAGTCGGACACGACTGAAGTGACTTAGCAGGAGCAGTAGCAGCAGGGGCTATGTGAATATTAGCTTTATAATTATTAAGCTGAGCATGTATTTTTAATCCAACCTGAATATAATTATTAATTAGAAATTTTAGATTATGTTTAATGTAATCTTACTGCTTTATGTTGGCTCATAACTGTAATCTTTAATTCTTGCTTTCTATTTGTCCATTATTTTTGATACTTTTCCCTTATCTGTCTTTTTCTCTACTTACATGACTCTTCTTTTGGATTTCTTTTTTTTTCCATTCCGCATTTCCTCATTAATTACACATCTTTCAACCTTTAGGAAAACACATCTTTCAACCTAAAGGATAACCTTTAGAAGTTTTCCTGAACATCATGATATGTATTCTTGACTCTAACATTAGAGTCTAATATGAATTGCTACTTTTACCATTTTATAGACAGTGCGTGACCTTAGAACACGACCTTTTAACTCCATTCACTGCTTCCTTCCCTTGTTTGTATCATGCATTTGAGTTTTACATTATTTTAAATCTCATAAGACAATATCATTACTTTGTACAGACATTCACTTCAGTTCAGTCGCTCAGTCGTCTCCGACTCTTTGCAACCCTATGAATCGCAGCACGCCAGGCCTCCCTGTCCATCACCAACTCCCGGAGTTTGCACAGACTAATGTCCATCAAGTCAGTGATGCCATCCAGCCATCTCATCCTCCGTCGTCCCCTTCTCCAACTGCCCCCAATCCCTCCCAGCATCAGAGTCTTTTCCAATAAGTCAACTCTTCGCATGAGGTGGCCAAAGTATTGGAGTTTCAGCTTCAGCATCATTCCTTCCAAAGAAATCCCAGGGCTAATCTCCTTCAGAATGGACTGGTTGGATCTCCTTGCAGTCCAAGGGACTCTCAAGTCTTCTCCAACACCACAGTTCAAAAGCATCAATTCTTTGGCGCTCAACTTTCTTCATAGTCCAACTCTCACATCCATACATGACCACAGGAAAAACCATAGCCTTGACTAAAGGACCTTAGTCGGCAAAGTAATGTCTCTGCTTTTGAAAATGCTATCCAGGTTGAACATAACTTTTCTTCCAAGGAGTAAGCGTCTTCTAATTTCATGGCTGCAGTCACCATCAGCAGTGATTTTGGAGCCTAAAAAAATAAAGTCTGGCACTGTTTCCACTGTTTCCCCGTCTATTTCCCATGAAGTGATGGGACCACATGCCATGATCTTCGTTTTCTGAATGTTGAGCTTTAAGCCAACTTTTTCACTCTCCTCTTTCACTTTCATCAAGAGGCTTTTTAGCTCCTCTTCACTTTCTGCCATAAGGATGGTGTCATCTGCATATCTGAGGTTATTGATATTTCTCCCGGCAATCTTGATTCCAGCCTGTGTTTCTTCCAGTCCAGCATTTCTCATGATGTACTCTGCATATAAGTTAAATAAGCAGGGTGACAATATACA
>SJYT01050219.1:64614-128884 GCA_006410635.1 Cephalophus harveyi | reverse complement strand
TGTTCCATGTCCAGTTCTAACTCTTGCTTCCTGACCTGCATACAGATTTCTCAAGAGGCAGGTTAGGTGGTCTGGTATTCCCATCTCTTTCAGAATTTTCCACAGTTTATTGTGATCCACACAGTCAAAGGCTTTGGCATAGTCAATAAAACAGAAATAGATGTTTTTCTGGAACTCTCTTGCTTTTTCCATGATCCAGCGGATGTTGGCAATTTGACCTCTGGTTCCTCTGCCTTTTCTAAAACCAGCTTGAACATCTGGAAGTTCACGGTTCACGTATTGCTGAAGCCTGGCTTAGAGAATTTTGAGAATTATTTTACTAGCATGTGAGATGAGTGCAATTGTGCAGTAGTTGGAGCATTCTTTGGCATTGCCTTTCTTAAATAACCCGGTAGTATACCATCTAATCTTTCGTGTTTAATAAACTAAAAATTGGGGCTAATACAGTGATACTATTGAAAACTTACAGCTTCTGATTCTAGCCTTGCTCTGGGTCCTTTTCCCTCCCCCATGAAGTCTTGAGAATCCCTTGGACTTCAAGAGATGAAACCAGTCAGTCCTAAAGGAAATCAACCTTGAATATTCATTGGAAGGACTGATGCTGAAGCTGAAGCTGCAATAGTTTGGCCACCTGATGCGAAAAACTGACTCATTAGAAAAGACCCTGATGCTGGGAAAAATTGAAGGCAGGAGGAGAAGGGGAAGACAGAGGACAAGATGGTTGGATGGCATCATTGAATCAATGGACATGAGTTTGAGCAAGCTCCAGGAGATGGTGAAGCACAGAAAGGCCTGGTTTGCTGCAGTCCATGGGGTCACAAACAGTCAGACATGACTGAGCAACTGAACAATAATGAAGTCTTAGCAATGGCATTAAAACAGTGATTTTGAAAGGAACTGCAGCATTATCAAGAAAGCAAAGAACACAGATCAGGAACCCAAACTGGTTTACCACATAGTAGCCAGAGCCTCTCCTCTTGATCCCACCTCTGGCCTCATATCTCTTGCCCCAATTTCTTTTTATTGTTTTCAGCACAAACTCTGAAGGCTTTGAATTTCAACTTCTCAAATTGAATATGATCACCACATACCTGCCTAAAACAGTCAATAGTTCACCCCTCCCTTGATTTTTATGGCTGTGGAACTGTAACCAGGCTGCACTATGACATTTCAGCACTAAGTGGAGCCAGACACCCAACTGCCTTAAAACCTTCAAATCAGCAAAGAGCACAGCTCACTTAACCTAAGTTTTCTGTGTGGTTTACAAATGGACAGACTGGAGTTTTATGGTGAATAATTTATTTAGTATATTTGAATGCCCAAGCCTCAGGGAACAGA
Organism: Cephalophus harveyi; assembly: GCA_006410635.1. Taxonomy (NCBI): domain Eukaryota; kingdom Metazoa; phylum Chordata; class Mammalia; order Artiodactyla; family Bovidae; genus Cephalophus; species Cephalophus harveyi. The sequence continues at coordinate 127,546 of SJYT01050219.1, read as the reverse complement.
TACCAGGTGAACAATTTGTTTAGCTCATCACTCATGGATTAAAGAAAATGGATCAGATAAACACAAACTCACTCAATTGTTTGTACATCACAATTCCTATTCGCTCTACCCTTTGTTGCGGACTTCTGCATGGCAAGGGCCTAGCCTTTGGTGATTCAGATTCTGATCTACAAGACAAGAATGGGCCCATTTGGGGAAAAGCCCTGGCTAATAGGAAGACTGATGGGAATGTTTGTGTGATGCTTTTGCAAGCAACTATGTAACTGACATTGGGACAGATTTGCCCAGGGTAGAATATCGGGTTGTGGGAGTAGGCACCAGTCATGGGGTGATGATGACCCTTGAGGTGACTGGTGGGGGAGTAAGAGAAAGAGTCACAGGCCAGTCTCATCTAGAAACAGCACAGACTGCACAAACTAATTCTTGAGAGACACTGAGGTCCTAAGTGTAAAGGAGATGAGCTACTTGCGGTTACTGTACTGCTTTCTGCCTTACTTTCCTTGTCTGTGATGAAGAGTGAGAATGCTTAGTTCCACCTCCATTCTGTCTCAGAGACATGGTGAAAGGAAGTTACAAGGTTTAAAAATCCCTATTTTTCAGTTTCTGGGGACTAAGAAGACTTTATCTTATGTGTGAGGAACTTGGTAGGATAGGCCAAGATTGGATGCCATGAGATTTTTAAGCATTGCTTTATTAGTGTGTGAGGTGAGTGCAATTTGCGATAGTTTGAACATTCTTTGACATTGCCTTTCTTTGGGATTGAAATGAAAACTGACTTTTTCCAGTCCTGTGGCCACTGCTGAGTTTTCCAAATTTGCTGGCATATTGAGTGCAGCACTTTCACAGCATCATCTTTCAGGATTTGAAATAGTTCAACTGGAATTCCATCACCTCCACTAGCTTTGTTCGTAGTGATGCTTCCTAAGGCCCACTTGACTTCACATTCCAGGATGTCTGGCCCTAGGTGAGTGATCACACCATCGTGATTATCTAGGTCGTGAAGATCTTTTTTGTGCTGTTCTTCTATGTATTCTTTACACCTCTTCTTAGTATCTTCTGCTTCTGTTAGATCCCTACCATTTCTGTCCTTTATTGAGCCCATCTTTGCATAAAATGTTCCCTTGATATCTCTCATTTTCTTGAAGAGATCTCTAGTCTTTCCCAGTCTATTGTTTTCCTCTATTTCCTTGCATTGATCGCTGAGGGGCTTCCTTATCTCTCCTTGCTATTCTTTGGAACTCTGCATTCAAATGGGTATATCTTTCTTTTTCTCCTTTGCTTTTCACAGCTATTTGTAAGGCCTCCCCAGACAGCCATTTTGCTTTTTTGCATTTCTTTTTTTGGAGGGATGGTCTTGATCCCTGTCTCCTATACGTCACGAACCTCTGTCCATAGTGCTTTAGGCACTCTGTCTATCAGATCTAGTCCCTTAAATCTATTTCTCACCTCCACTGTGTAGTCATAAGGGATTTGATTTAGGTCATACCTGAATGGTCTAGTGGTTTTCTCCACTTTCTTCAATTTCAGTCTGAATTTGGCAATAAGGAGTTCATGATCTGAGCCACAGTCAGGTCCCAGTCTTGTTTTTGCTGACAAGAGCTTCTCCATCTTTGGCTGCAAAGAATATAATCAATCTGATTTCAGTGTCGACCATATCATGATTTCCATGTGTAGAGTCTTCTCTTGTGTTGTTGGAAGAGGGTGTTTGGTATGACCAGTGCATTCTCTTTGCATAACTCTATTAGCCTTTGCCTTGCTTCATTCTGCATTCCAAGGCCAAATTTGCCTGTTACTCCAGGTGTTTCTTGACTTCCTACTTTTGCATTCCAGTCCCCTATAATAAAAAGGACACCTTTTTTGGATGTTAGTTCTAAAAGGTCTTGTAGGTCTTCATAGACCTGTTCAACTTCAGCTTCTTCAGCATTACTGGTCAGGGCATAGACTTGGATTATTGTGATACTGAATGATTTGCCTTGGAAATGAACAGAGATCATTCTGTCGTTTCTGAGATTGCAATCCAAGTACTTCATTTCGGACTCTTTTGTTGACCATGATGGCTACTCCATTTCTCCTAAGGGATTCCTGTCCACAGTAGTAGATATAATGGTCATCTGAGTTAAATTCACCCATTCCAGTCCATTTTAGTTCGCTGATTCCTAGAATGTAGACGTTCACTCTTGCTATCTCCTGTATGACCACTTCCAATTTGCCTTGTTTCATGGACCTAACATTCCAGGTTCCTATGCAATATTGCTCTTTACAGCATCCAACCTTGCTTCTATTACCAGTCCCATCCATAACTGGATGTTGTTTTTGCTTTGGCTCCATCCCTTCATTCTTTCTGGAGTTATTTCTCTACTTATCTCCAGTAGCATATTGGGCACCTACCAACCTGGGGAGTTCATCTTTCAGTGTACTATCTTTTTCCCTTTTCATACTGTTCATGGGGTTCTCAAGGCAAGAATATTGAAGTGGTTTGCCATTCCCTTCTCCAGTGGACCACATTCTATCAGACCTCTCCACCGTGACCCCTCTGTCTTGGGTGGCCCCACAGGGCATGGCTTGGTTTCACTGAGTTAGACAATCTGTGGTCCGTGTGATCAGATTGGCTAGTTGTCTGTGATTGTGGTTTCAGTCTGTCTGCCCTCCGATGCCTTCTCTCAGTGCCTACCGTCTTACTTGTTTGCCTATACCTCTTACCTTGGTTGTGGGGTATCTCTTCACGGTTGCTCCAGCAAAGCACAGCCCAAATATTACCTCATTTAATTCTTACAAAAATGCTAGGAGGGTGAGTTCTCTACAGTTTGTGGTGCTTTTGTAAGCTGTGGAGTTTACAAGTAGCAGTTTACCCTCTGAGACTAGTTTTCCAAGTCTTCCCGGTCTGGTCTCACTCTACGTATGCCAGTATTTTCTCTCATCAATACCCCTCACAAACGCCATGCTTCACTCTGAGCTGGTAGCACTAGTTCTACATATTTTGCTTCATACCCACTCCTGATACTATCCCAAACCCTGTGTCAGTGACAGTCTCAATCATGAAACACCTTTATACCACTCCTGATATTATGCCAAACCCTGTGTCAATGAAGGTCTCAATCATGAAACATTTCTGTATTTCTTTTTACGTCAAAGTTTCCCCATCTCTTTAAAAAACATATTTATTTTATTTTTTTGGCTGTGCTGGGTCCTAGTTGCAGCGTGTGACCTCTGAGTTGTAACACATGGGATCTAGTTCCCTGACCAGGGATCACACCCAGCCTCCCTGCATTGGGAACACAGAGCTTTAGTCATTGGATCACCAGGGAAATCTCTCCCTAGCTTTTAAAAGAAAACAGAATCCCATCACGAAACTTTCTTGGACTTCTGAAACTTCATTTATTTCTGTCTTCTTCATATAACTCCCTTGTAAACTTATATAACTTCCATATAAAATCTTTATTATTCTACTTACCATGTAAGTATTTACTCCAATTTATTACTATACAATTATTTTATGTGGGTTAGTTAGTATAGTCTCCCTATTTGTATCATATATCATTTAGAGAAGACTACATGAGTTACAAGTCTGTATGTTCTGTGTCTAAGTGAGCTGAGTACATAATAGAAGCTCAAAAACACTTGGTTGATTACTACTGTAGAAGCTAACTTGATGAAGTTGGTGTTTTGGGAAACACAGCTTTCTCAAATCTTGATCCAAGATAAGACCTGTAATATTTCCAAATAACTTAATCAAATGTCAGATTGTATTGTCTGTCTCCTTGACTAAATGTCTCAGTATCATTTATTTGAATACGAAGTTTGCCATTGATGAAAGCTTTCTCCCAGATTTATATTTTTCTTATTTGAGTGTGATTAAAAAAAAAAGTTTCATAAAAGAGAATGAGAAATTACAGAAACCAAACAACACCTAAAGTTTCTCTTTCTAAATGCCAGCTCAACAAGTGAGCTCAAAGATGTTCATTTCAATCCTTCCAACATTAATACCATGGAACAAGTAAGCTCAAAGATGTTCATTTCAATCCTTCCGACGTTAATACCACGGCAAGTGCATGGCTGCTCTCCCACACAATGCATCCAGGTTCCAGACGTGCCAAGACCTGAAAATGTAGAGAAATCTGGTAGGTCCAACTGCACTGCTAGCTGAGTTGAATGCTAAGAAGGGCCTTCTGCTATGAGAAAAAAATACCAAGGCTATAGTGTTTTCCTTTCAAATCCTGGTGGAAATCTGAGGTTGTGCCTTGACATAGTGTGCTACACTGTTTTATTTTGTTCTTCCTGGGAAATAGCTCACATCTCTTTTTCTGAAATCTCTGGCTTGTATGTGTCTAGGGGAAGGGGAGCTTGAGATGCTGCCCTCTTCCACGTGATCCTCTATCACTCCTTGAGTATATGTGAAGCTAGCTGGGCAAAGGTACCTGTGCTTAAGTAATTCTTATCTCACCTCCATGGTTTTAGCCAACTGCTTTTCCTTTAAATTGATTATTTTTATTTGCATACATTTACCTAAAAGGAAAAATGTCTCTATATTACTCCTGAAAATAGAAAAATCCCATTTCTGTTGCCATAAATAAAATGTAGCCATGAATATAAATGTAACAAAAACAAAACCTCATCAGATTCCAGCTAGATACTTTTGGTCTCTGAGCCCTACTTGGCTCACTCTGTGTTATTGAAGCAGATTGGTAGATGTTAGAGAGGTGTTAAGACATAATGTTAAAATAAGATTTTTTTTTTCTTGTCAAAACCAGGGTTATTATAAGAGAGGTGAAAGGGAACAAATTTTCTCATTGCCCAAGTTAGTTAAGATGGCATCACCACATATCACTTAAAATTATCTCCAGTGTATCCCCAGATGGGGATATACTAGGCTAGAAGAAAATTTAAGTTGAATCACTTTTTAAAAAAACTGAGAGAAAATCCCAAAATAAGAGGTGTCCTTATGCCATTAAAGATTGTCATACACTTGAATTTTTAAATCCATAAAGCACAGTTTTGTTAGTTTTTTTATTCTAGGATTCCTCATTAGAAAGGCTTGGGCTAATAAAAGAAGTAGTTTCATTGTAGGTACATCTCCTTTTTTGAAAACTCAGAGTTCATGGAGGTCATCTAACTACTTAGAAGTTAACAAATAAAATAGATTTTAAGCTATACACCAAAACTCTGGCTTGTAGGGCCATGACGAGTTGAAGGGAGACAAGTCAGCAGAGGCATAAAGGAGAAACATTTTAGGGTTGTAATAGAGCAATTAGGAGAAGACAGGAAGGAGAAAGGCGCATTAGGAAACCTGGACTTGGGTAGATCCAAGTAAGACTTCTGTTATTTTTTAAAAGGAGTTTTCAAAGTAGCATGATCAACTGTCCCGGTTTTCCTGAGACTGGGGAATCCCTTGGGACACATAACTTGTATAATTGGGAAAGTCTTAGCAAACTGAAAGGAGTTGGTTATCCTCTTTCAAAATCTTCTTTCAAGGCCCCCTGGTAGCTCAGAGGTAAAGAATCTGCCTACCAATTCAGGAAACACAGTCGATCCCTGATCTGGGAAGATCCCACATCAGTTCAGTTCAGTTCAGTTCAGTCCCTCAGTCATGTCCAACTCTTTGTGACCCCATAGACTGCAGCACACCAGGCCTCCCTATCATCACCAACTCCCACAGCTGACCCAAACTCATGTCCATTGAGTCGATGATGCCATCCAAGCATCTCATCCTCTGTCGTCCCCTTCTCCTCCTGCCCTCAATCTTTCCCAGTATCAGGGTCTTTTCTAATGAGTCAGCTCTTCACATCGGGTGGCCAAAGTATTGGAGTTTCAGCTTCAACATCAGTCCTTCCAATGAACACTCAGGACTGAACCCCTTTAGGATGGACTGGTTGGATCTCCTTGCAGTCCAAGGGACTTTCAAGAGTCTTCTCCAACACCACAGTTCAGAAGCATCAATTCTTTGGCGCTCAACTTTATAGTCCAACTCTCACATCCATACATGACTACTGGAAAAACCATAGCCTTGACTAGACGGACCTTTGTTGGCAAAGTAATGTCTCTGATTTTTAATACGCTGTCTAGCTTGGTCATAACTTTCCTTCCAAGGAGCAAGGGCCTTTTAATTTCATGGCTGCAGTCACCATCTGCAGTGATTTCAGACCCACATGCTGAGGAGCAGCTGAGCATGTGCACCACCACTGCTGAGCCTGTGCTCTAAAGTCCGGGAGCCGCAACTACTGAGCCCACGTGTTGCACCTACTAAAGCCCTGAGCCCTGGAGCCAGTTCTCAGCAACAAAAGAAGCCACAAAAATGAGAAGCCTGTGCACCACAACTAAAGAAAGCCCACACAACAACGAAGACACAGCACAGCCAAAAATAAATAAATAAACAATTTTTAAAAAAGGTTTCTTCAAGCATCATAATAAGCAACACAGAAGTAGATGTTTTCCTTCTGTGGGTGTCGGAAGGTATATGAGATTATGGCTATAAGAGCATCTGATAGATTTTGCCATTCCCAGAGTCTAGAAATCACTTCGGGAATATTATTAAGTACCAAGCCTTTTCCTTAAAATTGTAATTAGATTTTTTTGACTAATGAAACTGATGAGTGTCCCCTTCCAACACTTTCCCCTTTTATTTGCTGTCTGTCCCCTAAGTGCTAAGTGCTGCATACGTAATAATCCCTCTAGGGATTTGGTGGCATTATCTGTACATGGTTGAAATAGAGTAACCAGAGGCATTTCAGCAGGAAAACTCTCCAGTTCAGCATGCCAGTGTCTTTTTAACAAATCATCTACTTGTCTCTTGACCTCTAATCACTTAATTTATAGGACAATGTGATTAAGGTAGTCACTGAAATGCCTCCTTTGTGCAAGAAATTTTGCTAATTTAATTCTAAGATCTTTTTATAAACCACATGTAAAACTGAGTTGTCCATCTCTACTTTGTTGAAAAATCAAGATTTGGAGTTTTTCCAGATCTGTGCCTTGGGACTCCGTGGGAGAGGGAGAGGGTGGGATGATTTGGGAGAATGGCACTGAAACATGTATTATATCATATATGAAATGAATCGCCAGTCCAGGTTCGATGCATGATACAGGATGCTTGGGGCTGGTGCACTGGGATGACCCAGAGGGATGGTATGGGGAGGGAAGTGGGAGAGGGGTGCAGGATGGGGAACACGTGTACACCTGTGGCGGATTTATGTTGAGGTATGGCAAAACCAATACGATATTGTAAAGTAATTAGCCTCCAATTAAAATAAATTAATTTATGCTAAAAAAAAACAAAAAAATTTTCTATAGGGAAATGATTACCATGAAATTTCTAATTATACATTTTCCAAACATCTCTCATGAAAATTCTAACAGAATTTCCTACATGGAAAATACAATATAGTATTACTATTCCACTATTCGTTATATAGTAACATCATTTCTTCTTCTTAATGGTGTTCTTCTCATTCATTTATTGCATTATTTTAAAAATTAGTGAACACCTTCTTTGGCCCAGTAGTAGGAACTGCAGATACTGGAACAATACAAAGTCCCTGCCTTTGTGGAGCTCACGTTCTGGTGTCTTCGAGACACTTAAAATGGTAAAAATATGAGGAAAAAGTCTCTAAAGCATGAAGCTCTGTGTACTTATGAGAAAAGGATTAGCTAGCCAAACAGATCTTACCTATTTTTAGTCATTAGATCTGAGGTATCAAATGAATAATTTAGAACAGAATAGTTTAGAACAAGAAATGATTCATATTGGAGTAGAATCAGAATGAAAAGAAAAGAAAAGCTAGACTACCCACTCTTCCTGTCTTCCTTGGAGTAGAGTTCTACAGAAGGCAATCTTTTGGTGTGGACATAAGGTTACCTTCCCCTGAATCTTTCCTTTAAGATTTTTTTCTTTTTTTTATGTTTATTTGGCTGCACTGTGTAATCTGGGCTTAGTTGCTTTAGCTGCTTTGTAGCATGTGAGACTTTTGTTCCCAGACCAAGGATGGAGCCCATGTCCCCTGCGTTGCAAGGCAGAATCTTAACCACTGGACCACCAGGAAGTTTTTTTCCTGAATCTTGTCTAAAGTTCTTGATAAACAGCTTGCTGAATATATCTTGTTTGTTTTTTTTTTCTTTAAGTTTCACTCTTTATCTATTACACACCTTCAACTTTGCTTTCATAGATAATCTGTGTCCATGATATTCTTGAGAATAGCAAGAATTTTACTGGGCTAGATTTTTTAAGCAAAATTTTTGTTTTCTTTCTATTGATACAGGGCCTTACCACTGAATAAAAAAGCAAAGGAAACTATATGTCACTTCAAGATTATTTTGGCAAGGAACATAACCACTATTACACACAATAATAATAAATTCATTATGCATCAACAATGTGCAGGAAATTAAAGATAGTAGAAAAGATAAATAAGGCACAGTCCTTGGTCTTAAAGAAATTATCATTACTGTGTCACATTCTAGAGACTAGTAGAGGTACAAAATTATTCAGAGGGGTTCTGGAGTAGACAAATTACTATCCTGCTTTTCCTTACTAACAGAACTCTGATTTTGACCAAGAGTTCACTCTTCCATATCCCTCAGGAGAAAAAAACTCAATTCTATGTTGGAATCTTGATTAATTAATTAAATAAATTAATTAACTAATCTAATTCATAAGATAGGTGGTGGTTTAGTCACTAAGTTGTGTCCAACTCTTGCGACCCCATAGACTGTAGCCTGCCAGGCTCCTCTATCCATGAGATTCTCCAGGCAAGAATACTGGAGCTGGTTGCCATTTCCTTCTGCAGGGGATCTTCCCACCCCAGGAATTGAACCCAGGTCTCCTGCACTGCAGGCAAATTCTTTCTCAACTGAGCTATAAAGGAAGCCCAATCAGGATAATCCCTCCCCCAATCATGTAATTGACTTAAAAAGAGGTTTGTGAACCAATTTTAACAAGTTATAGGTGTTTGTGGAAGCTCTGGAAATGGAAATTCATTGATCTAGCAGGATGTTAAGAAGTAGAATGTAGCCTCAAAAGATATTGACAACCATCTTAAGACTACTGAAGAAGAGAGGGTAGCCTGAGAATGAAGCTGATATTAAGGAAGGCAAGCAGACCCATGGAAAAAACTTGAGTCTTTGATCACATAATTTTCCACGGGGTTAACCAACCCTGAAAGATTCTCCCACATCACTCTGGCTTTCCAGTTTTGTGAACCCATCTACTTTCTTATTAGGTCAGTTTGAATCAAGGTGAGATTATAATATTTACAGAGAACATTCCACTTGGATGCAGGTTCCAACTTTGAAAAACATAATCTAGTTGGGGAGGCAGAACTTACCATATTTCATTGACTCGGCAATCTACTTCCTTTTCCCCACATATTAGTATCTCTGAAATCAAGATGTATCTCTGAAATCAAGTTATTGTCATAAAACTGTTCTCAGCCAAATGGCAGCCTATCATAGTTGTCAATGCTTGTGCATGTATGCATGACCTTCGTCATACCATTCATATTACTGATGCTTTAATTGTAGATATTATTTGAAATACATATATTAAGTTTGTGTGTGTGTTTAGTTGTGTCTGACTCTGAGACCCCATGGATTGTAGCCTGCCAGGCTCCTCTATCCATGGAATTTTTCATGCAAGAATACTGGAGGAAGTTGCCATTTCTTACTCCAATATATTAAGTTTAATTGCCATTTAAAATTAATCATAATTACATCATGATTCAGAACTGAAATAAAAGCTTATTCTATCTGCAGTAAAGCAGTGAAACCTACATTTTATATAGATGAAGCCATATTCATCTTCGAAAGAAGTACAATTTCATAGTTCCTCACAAATACTTTATAAGGACCTCGGAAATAAAGACCCCCACAATAAGTAAAGCTGTGTTGCATTCTGTCATTGACATTCATGCAAAAGGAATGCCCATCATGCCAAACAAAGCACTTGAAAGTAAGAAGAAGAGTCAAATTCTTTGGGAAAGATACAAGAAATTTCAAACTCGTGAGAGTCTTGTGTTATGGATTCATGCATAAGGCTCTGTGTCATAGAGAATGGAAATATTACCAACTGTCTTTTGCTTGTAGGAAACATTGCCAAATTGGTTTTTTGGGTAGATTGTGGTTATACCAGCTGCATATGAGAATTCATTTTCCTGAAATAGGGAGTTTTGACTCTCTACTATTACTTTTGTTCTCAAAAGCCAGATCAGCTTCTTTTCTTTACATTTTGTTCTCTAAATGAAAGACCAACACTGTTACTGGAGATAATATTATTTAGCCCCGATAAAAATCTGTTTTGGGACTTCTCTGGTGGTCTACCGGTTAAGATTCAGTGCTTCCAATGCAAGGGATTCGAGTTTGATCCCTGGTTGGGGAACTAAGATCCCACATGGTGTGTGGTATGGCCAAAAAACCCCACATCTGTTTCAAATACTATGTGGTATCACTTATATGAAGAATCTAAAAATTTTTTTAAAAAGTCAAACTTATAGAATATGAGAGTAGAAAAGTGGTTGGCAGGGCTTGCTGGGTGGGGGAACAAGGAAAGTTTTGTAAAACAGTGCAAACTTTTTTTCAATTATAAGATATTCAAGGCCTGAGGAGCTAAAATAGAGCATAGTGACTACAGTTGATAATACTGTATTGTATAACTGAAAGAGGAGAGTGAAAAAGTTGGCTTAAAGCTCAACATTCAGAAAACGAAGATCATGGCATCAGGTCCCATCACTTCATGGGAAATAGATGGGGAAACAGTGGAAACAGTGTCAGACTTTATTTTTTGGGGGGCTCCAAAATCACTGCAGATGGTGACTGCAGCCATGAAATTAAAAGACGCTTACTCCTGGGAAGAAAAGTTATGACCAATCTAGATAGCATATTCAAAAGCAGAGACACTACTTTGCCGACTAAGGTCTGTCTAGTCAGGGCTATGGTTTTTCCTGTGGTCATGTATGGATGTGAGAGTTGGACTGTGAAGAAGGCTGAGCGCTGAAGAATTGATGCTTTTGAACTGTGGTGTTGGAGAAGACTCTTGAGAGTCCCTTGGACTGCAAGGAGATCCAACCAGTCCATTCTGAAAGAGATCAGCCCTGGGATTTCTTTGGAAGGAATGATGCTGAAGCTGAAACTGCAGTACTTTGGCCACCTCATGAGAAGAGTTGACTCATTGGAAAAGACTCTGATGCTGGGAGGGATTGGGGGCAGGAGGAGAAGGGGACGACCGAGGACGAGATGGCTGGATGGCATCACGGACTCGATGGACGTGAGTCTGAGTGACCTCCGGGAGATGGTGATGAACAGGGAGGCCTGGCGTGCTGCGATTCATGGGGTCGCAAAGAGTCAGATATGACTGAGCGACTGAACTGAACTGATAACTGAAATTTGCTAAGAGAGTGGAACTTGGATATTCTCAGACCCAAAAAGAGACAAATAGGTGAGGTGATGGATATGTCAATTTATTCTTTGGAGGGAATTCTTTAACAATGTGTACACGTATATACATTAGACCATTACAATGCACACTTAAAATACATTACAGCTTTGTCAATTATCTATCAATAAGCTGAAAAAAAAATAGGAACCTGAGAAAACCACTCAAACATTGCAACCTGCACCTCTCAGCATCAATTGAGCTGACTAGATCCTTCCTTCTCCTGAAATTCTCATCTGTAGTATCCATAGGATGACCTGTATTTCCTTGGAAATGCTTATGTGAAGTAGAACGGAGGTTTCTTTATTGTTTGTGTGTTTGAAATGTTTGCAGACATATGGAGAGTGGGGAGAGACTGCTGTCTACTGGAACTAGATCTCTAGATAGTCCCTAAGAGATTTAATTCTACACTACGGAGAATATCCTCTTCAAAGCCAGATCTGATTCTCCTGCCTGTGGAATCACATACAAATAGCTCAGTCTGATATTCAGGTTGATAAAGCTAGCCTAACTCTCCAGCTTTATCGTGCACCACACCCTTCCAAAAATGCCATTCCTCAGTCGCAGTGGAGTACTTGCCTTTGCCCAGATCTCGCTGTGCCTTGGTTCCTCCTTCCTTGTGGAGTCCTTTGCCATTATCCTTCTGATGGCGTTCCTCCCATCAAGTACTGCTATTTTACATCTTCTTACTAAGAACTGATGTCTCCCTTCTTTATTTTTCTACCATTTTCATTGCATATTGTGTCCCGCCTACACTTAGTTTATCTTGTATCAAAATTAAGAGTGATATGTATGTGTGTGTGTTTGTTTGCTCAACTACACTGTGGGTTTCTGACAGCAGTGAACCAATTTTTATTTAATTTTATTCATTCAATAATCAAATGGGGGTATCCTTTGTCTTAAATGCACTCATTAAATTTCTGGTCAATCAGAAAAGTCAGACGTTAACCAGTAATTATAAGTATGTTGAGTATAATGATGGAGAAATGCAGATTTTTTAAAAATATTTATTATATTTTTATTTATTTTTAAAAATTTTGGCTGCCCTGGATCTTTGTTGCTGCGCGCGGACTTTCTCTAGTTGTGATGAGCGAGGTGGGGCACTCTCCGTTGTGCTGCGCCAGCTTCTCACTGCAGTTGATCCTCTCATCATGGAGCACGGGCTGTAGGGTGCCTGACCTTTGTTGCTGCATGGTGTGTGGGATCTTCCCAGACTGGGGATTGAACCCACGTCCCCTGCATTGGAAGACAGACCACCAGAGAAGTCCCAGAAACACCAATTTTAACAAGAGCGTATAATGTGGGGACAAAATTCAGCCTGGGGAATTAGGGAATGCTTCCTGGAAGAAATAATGTTTATAACAAATTCTAACAGAGTAGGAAATAGCTAGGTGAAAGTGGGAAGGAAATTGAAAAAGTGCATGGGAACAGTATCTAAGAAATACAAGACTTCAGAAATAATGATATGTTCTAAGTACTGGAAAAAGTCAGCCTCACTTGATGTGAGGCTTATAGAAGTAGGCAGCGGCTAGCTCATGCAGTCCTAATAATTTATTATTTTATCCTGTGGGGAATAGGATCCTGGAATTTTTAATCAGGGGAATATGGAGGTCAGAATTATGTTGTTAAAAGTGCACGTGACTGCAATATGAAGAACAGATCGGAGCCATGAGTAGATGTGGGAATGTCAGTTGTTTAGGGGTTTTTTGACAGGGAGAGGAGAGGTTGGGTTTGGTTTTATTTGTTTGGTTTTGGTAATAATTCAGACAAGAGACAATGGTGATTTAGATCATTAGATCTTCGTATGTCCCACAACGTTGAGTGCAAGTGCCAGTGTCCAGTATGCTACTGCTAAGTCGCTTCAGTCGTGTCCAACTCTGTGCGACCCCATTGACGGCAGTCCACCAGGCTCCGCCGTCCCTGGGGTTCTCCAGGCAAGAACACTGGAATGGGTTGCCATTTCCTTCTCCAAGGCATGAAAGTGAAAAGTGAAAGTGAAGTCGCTCAGTCCTATCCGACCCTTTGCGACTCCATGGACTGCAGCCCACCAGGCTCCTCCGTTCATGGGATTTTCCAGGCAAGAGTACTGGAGTGGGGTGCCATTGTCTTCTCCGTGTGTCCAGTATAGTTAGTTACATAAACGCTTCTTGAACTGAAGTACGTTAATCGACACATCACATGTAAATCACAAGACAATGTCAGGAAGGCCTTTCAAACAGTCAGGCATTCTTTTCCCGGTGAACTCCTCCAGGTCTGTGAGTCCCAGGGTCTGATGAGCAAACTTTATTTATTTAGGTGATTCCTGGAGATTCCATATCAGGAAGAAATTGCTGTAGCTAAAACTACTGCCAGCCACATTTTATGGGAAATGCCCCTGCAATGGTTAGTTGTTAGGTATTGGTGGAGATGACATTCCTTTCAGCTTTGAGGAAGGAAGCACATACTTTCTCATTAGCTGGCTCCTGCTTTGGTTGCTAATGTTTCAAAATATGCAAATAAAATCTCTCCCTTAGCTTACTACATAAAAACAACGGCCTATGCTTTTCACCTTTTGTGAAGGTAGAAAATCATATTCCAGGTATGAAATTTGATTATTTTGTATCTTAGTTTTTTTTAATTTCAAGATAATCATTTATCATCAAAAAGGTAAGCATGTAATGGATATGCCTAGATGTGGTTCAAGAAGAAAAGTCAAGGATAATTTCTTCTTTGTCACATTTTTACCTTGAAATGAACATAATTACAATATATTAGAAAATGTTTTGAGTATTTTTTAAAAAGATGAACAGAGGGCAAACAGCAAGTTATCTAAGGCATAATAATCCAGGGAGGCTGGTAGGTATACCTGTATCTATATCTATATGCTTTCAGTTACCAAATATTACAATATAATTACTTCAAAAAATAATTTTGTTTTCTTTTGACTGTGCTGGGTCTTCACTGCTGTGTGGGCATTTCTCTAGTTGCGGTGAGCAGGGCCTACTCTCTAGTTGCAGAGCTTGGTCTTCTCTTATGCCTCCCAGCCTCTAGAGCACAGGCTCAACAGTCACGTTGCACGGGGTAGGGGAGGTCTGAGTTGCTCCTGCTGCGTTGGCAGGTGGATTCTTTACCACTGAGCCACCAGGGAAGCCGTATAATTTCACTTTTCACTGTGACAAAACAAAAAGGTTGATACCATTTCCTTTAAACCCAGTGTTCTCATCTGTAAAGTGGGGATAATAATTTGTACTTCATGAAATTGTATAGATTAAATTTTTTAAATATTATATTAAAAAAGTACATAAATATTTGACTAATGAAATAATATATAGAAATCATACTAAAATGCCCTGAATACTAGCTTTGCATAGCTCATCTCCTCTACTCAACCTGAAAGATTTGATATTATTAAAGAAATGATTACATTACAGATTGGATTAAGGGAAATTTTTAGATTAAAAATTTCCAGCTTTACTGAAATATAATTGGCATATAACATTGTAAATTTAAGATGTATGTATGTTGACTGATTGAAGAAGGCAATGGCACCCCACTCCAGTACTCTTGCCTGGAAAATCCCATGGGTGGAGGACCCTGGTAGGCTGCAGTCCATGGGGTCGCTGAGACTTCACTTTTACTTTTCACTTTCATGCATTGGAGAAGGAAATGGCAACCCACTCCAGTGTTCTTGCCTGGAGAATCCCAGGGACGAGGGAGCCTGGTGGGCTGCCGTCTATGGGGTCGCACAGAGTCGGACACGACTGAAGCGACTTAGCAGCAGCAGCAGCATGTTGACTGATGTATGTATATATTGCATAATGATTACTGCCTTCAGTTCAGTTCAGTGTGGTTCAGTTGTTCAGTCATGTCTGACTCTTTGTGACCCCAAGGACTGCAGCACACCAGTCTTCCCTGTCAATCACCAACTCCCAGAGCTGTCTCAAACTCATGTCCATTGAGTCGGTGATGCCATCCAACCATCTCATTCTCTGTCGTCCCTTTCCCTCCTTCCTTCAATCTTTCCCAGCATCAGGGTCTTTTCCGATGAGTCAGCTCTTCGCAATACAAGGTGGCCAGAGTATTGGAGTTTCAGCTTCAGCATCAGTCCTTCCAATGAACAGCCAGGACTGATCTCCTTTGGGATGGACTGGTTGGATCTCCCTGCTGTCCAAGGGACTCTCAAGAGTCTTCTCCAACACCACACTTCAAAAGCATCAATTCTTAGGCACTCAGCCTTCTTTTATAGTCCAACTCTCCCATCTATACATGACCACAAAAACCATAGCTTTGATCAGACAGACCTTTGTCAGCAAAGTAATGTAGCTTTAGCCAAAAGTATCATCACGTCACGTAATTACCACTTATTTTTTCTTGTGAGAATGTTTAATATCTTCTCTCTTAGCAACTTACAAGTATATACTATGGTATTATTAAATATAATCTCTAAGCTCTACACTTAGACCCCCAGAACTTATTAATCTTATAACTGTAAGTTTGTACCCTTGGACTTAGACAAATTTTTAAGTAATTGCAATTAGTTTTTGATTCACTCGTCTGCTCCTTTTCATTCTTCAGCTGCTCCCTAGTTCATTTTCTTCCATATTCATGGCATCCTCCTGATGATTTCTGGTTGCTCATTTCTTCCTGTGGCAGTCTTTTCAGAGCTAATCTCTCCCAAGGTATTGCATTGATATATTGAGTTTTCTTTTCCTCTAACCTTATTTAAACTCTCAACCTCTTCATGGGACTGACCTTAGCTAGGTGTTAGGAAGAAAGTACTCTTACTAAGCTAATTAGAATTGAAGCATTTACTTAATTTTGTCTTTCTGGGTATATTTACTTTGAAAACAGGATAATCATTAATCTAACTTGTGACTTGGTAGTGGAATTTTCAACTCTGTAAAGGAGATGTTTTTTAGATCAGGGAACAATTTTGCCTGGTGGGCTTTCCTGGTGACTCAGTGGTAAAGAATCTGCTGCCCACGCAGGAGATTTGAGTTGACATGGATCCAATCCTTGGGTTGGGAAGACCCCTGGAAAAGGAAGTGCCAACCCATTCCAGTATTCTTGCCTTGGAAATCCCATGGACAGAGGAGCCTGGCAAGCTACAGTCCATGGGGTCCCAAAGCGTCAGATGTTACTTAGTGACTAAACAAAAACTGAAAGTGGTAGTTCTCAGTCTTAGTTGCGCGTTAGACTCAAGCTTTTGAAAGATGTCTATCGCAAAGACCCCACTTTCAGAGATTCTAATATAATTGGTACACAGTGGGATGAAAGGGAAAGAGGAGAGTGAAAAAGTTGGCTTAAAGCTCAGCATTCAGAAAATGAAGATCATGGCATCTGGTCCCATCACTTCATGCCAAATAGATGGGCGAACAATGGAAACAGTGTCAGACTATTTTTCTGGGCTCCAAAATCACTGCAGATGGTGATTGCAGCCATGAAATTTCATGGGGTTGCAAAGAGTCAGACACGACTGAGCAACTGAACTGAACTGGAACCCAGGTATTAACATTTTTAAAGCTTCCCAGAAGGATTCTAATATGTAGCTAGCATATTAGGTTTGAGAACCACCAGGTTAAAATGACTTTCTTGATTTAACTTTCAATACTAAAAAATTTCCATTTTTCTGTTATGTGAGTTTCAAACATATCAACTTATGTGTACTATATCTGGTAAAAAGAAGACTAGGAAAAAATTAATTGAAAGATAATAGAGGGAAGCCCAAATAATTAATTATTTATTATCATAGTAATTATTTATAATAATAGTAATAATAATTATTGTGTCATCAAAGCCAAATCCCACATTTTATTAATGAGGAAACAGACTCAAATTATTTAAGTTACATAGAGATAGAGCCAGGACAAACTTTAAATGACAAATGATTGGATATTTTAAAATACCCTACTTTTTTTCACTTTTTGAAATTTAATTCACTTATTGATGGACTAATGGCTCAGAGCCTACAATGCAGGAGATGAGGGTTGGATCCCTGGGTTGGGAAGATCCCTGGGAAACAGAAATGGCTACCCACTCCAGTATTCTCGCCTGGAGAATCCCATGGACAGGGGAGCAGGGCAGGCAACAGTCCATGGTGGTCTCAAGAGTCAGACATGACTGAGCGACTAACGCACGCAATGGACTAAACTTACTTTAGAATATGATTGATTATATAAGTGACAAAAATCCAAGCAATGCACAAAGATATAAAACGACAAGCAAATCTCCAAAACCACTTCAAATCTCACTTTCAAAGGTTGCCTTTTAAATTTTTCTCCACGAAGTGTATAACCATTATCTTCCACAAGGCGGCAGTACCGCTTACTCTTCAACAGTCTCCCCAAGGCCTGATGCAAAAAAAAGTGAACCTCGCTCAGTTGTGTCTGACTCTTTAAGATCCCCTGTGTGCAGCCTGCCAGGCTCCTCTGTCCACGGAATTCTCCAGGCAAGAGTGGGCTGCCGTTTCCCTCTCCAGGGGATCTAACTGACCCTGGGATTGAACCCAGGTCTCCTGCATTGCAGGCAGATTCTTCAGTGTTTGAGCCACCAGCTATACTTCCCTAATTATCCAGAGTGGACTTTGAAGACTCAGGCCCTCCCAGAGAAGAATCAGGCCCTTTTACTAAAATGCCCCATTAAAGATTCCTGATCCGGGATGAAAACCAGAAGTGAATAAAGAACTACACCAGGCAGAGCTGTAACTGTATGGACAAACAGTAGGCATAGATCAAAATCTGAGGCAACCAATGGAAGCACAAGCAAGGTGCTTTCTGGAAACCTATGGGTTACCCCTCCCTGTGGAGGTATAAAGGGCTGGGTCCAGTTTTGTGAAAATGTGTATCCAACTCTGTCATGCACAAAAATTTCCTTTTCCAACAGACTGATCTGAGGCTGCAGGATGCGGTTAAGGGCTTCTATGGTGTCCCTATGGCTCCAAGAGGATGTGGGCTGCTAGAAAAAAGCCTGGATCTTTTGATAGTGCCTTTGTAAAATGTGTTGAGGGGATCATGTTTGGGTTTCTCAAACCTTGTAGATTCCCAGCCGGGAACAGATGATAAATAAAAGTGTTCTAGTCCTCACTAAATTCTAGAGACATAAGGAGAATGATATTTAGACTTTCTATGTAATAAAATGTATCTTCTAGAATGAAAAGTTTATAACTGGCGACATCTTTGAAGAAGAGAATGACCCTTCTTTGTGATGTTCAGAGATAGGCTTCTCCATGACCTAGGAGGGGATACAGCTGAAGAAAGTCATAACATGATCAGATCTTAGGAAGAAAACTCTTTTTAATGTCTTCAAAGCCTGAGATTATTGAAGCAGGGATGGGAACTGGGCATGGAATGGAATATGAGTAAGAAGGGCTATGGAAGGGAAATTCTATCCCCAAAGAGAACCCAGGCAAACCAGAGTAAAAGAGATAAGTGAGAAACACATGATGGACTTTGCCAGATAAAGCTCTAGTAACTTTGAACTATAATGATCTGTTTGGGATCCTTTGGAGTAAAGGGTTTATCCTCTAACACAGAACGTAGACCAAGGACCAAGAACTCGGTTTTTGCTTTTCCGAATCAAAGAACTCTCTAAAACCTTCCAAGCTTTTAGATCAACTTATAGTTCAAAAGGTCTTCTGGTAACCAGTGGCAGTTGCTGTGCCTAACCGCAACAAGAAACAAGACAGACATCATATTAAATATTGTGAGTGATAAGGTCAATTCAAGTTAAAATCCTTACTTTCGACAAGCATTTTTCTTTTTAGGACCCCCTATTGTTGTTCAGTTGCTAAGTCGCTTCCAATTCTTCATGACCCCATGGACTGTAGCACATCAGGCTCCTCTGTCCATGGGATTCTCCAAGCAAGAATACTGGAGTGGGTTGCCGTGCCCTCCTCCAGGGCATCTTCCTGACCCAGGGATCAAACCCATGTCTCCTGCATCTCCAGCACTGGCAGGCAGATTCTTTGGCAGGAAAGAGTTGAATTGATGTTATGAGACTCACAATATTTAGGGCACCCTAGTGATTTCGTCGGACACGACTGGGCCACTTCACTTTCACCTTTCACTTTCACGCATTGGAGAAGGAAATGGCAACCCACTCCAGTGTTCTTGCCTGGAGAATCCCAGGGACGGGGGAGCCTGGTGGGCTGCTGTCTATGGGGTCGCACAAAGTTGGACATGACTAAAGCGACAGCAGCAGCAGCAACTGATGTGCCTGATTTCAACTATGAAGTTACATTCTTCTTTTTTTTTTTTTGGTATTTGGTATCCAAACTTCATTCTATGTTAGGACAGTTGGCAATGTGTCCAGTCATTATGACTTATAATTCTGACCATTTCCTTCATGAGGCTTGGCAATCTTGATTTCTGCCTAGTCCTGGCAGAAATTTGACTGATAAACCAAAGAAATGAGACGTTGAGCTGCATTTTCTGGGTTTGAAGCTACAATAAGTTTTGCACAGGGTATATAATGTAGGTAATGAGTCCTCCCAAACCTCAAATTGGAAATATGAAACCTGATCAGAAGTCATTGAGGAAAACTCAATGTGCCCCAAGACACTATAAGGAGAGGCCGGTGAAAGGAGTCTTGTCAGTAATGCAGGTAGAATGCCATGATCATTACTACAGAGTTAGTAGAACTGTGAAAAAATATTTTTAAAAAGACCACTGTGTTTTCTTAATTTCATCTGAATTCAAGTAAAAGATTAGTGTAAAAACCCAGAAGGGAATAGCTGTGCCAGAGTCCTGTCATGCCCTTCTTTGCTCTGGAGCCAAGTGCACAGTAACCAAGAAAGATGCTCTTAGTGACCAATAAGAGCGTGTATGATTCATTGTCTGAGAAGATTTCCTGCTTGGTAGATTGCTCATCAATAGCTGGTTCCCCTGCTTGTGGGAGGATCACATTTACCCATCTTCATGAACTCAGATGTCACCATGTCTTACTCTGGCCTTTGATATGTGAGTGGAGGCTTTGGGGGCTCCTCTGGTATAAGTTTTAAGAGTCAAAGCAGGCTTTTTTCATGTTCCCCTTTTCCTCTGCCATGATTGCCAGTAATATTCCAGATGGAAGTTGCTCCAGCAGCCTGGGTACTGGATTAAAGGTTTGCGATGTAGAGCCAATCTCCTTTCTTGGCCTCTATTGCCCAAGTTGTGCAAACAAGATGTGAACTTTTATTGTTTCAAGCCACTGAAATTTGGGGGTTGCTTGTCACTGTAGCACAACTGGCCCTTCCAGCTGGACTGATTTGTTCAGTCTACTACATACATTCTCAGTGGAAAGACTATTGCCCCCAATGGGGCAAAAGTCGATTCTTAGGGGGCAGAAGGGCCTTACTCTTCTGTATAAAGCAGAGATTGCATACAATACATAACAAATACACAATATATCTATGGTATTAAATTTTCACAGGGCTAGGGGTGGGGAACTGGTCTTCCCTAGGGACTTTTCTGGTGGCTCGAATGGTAAGGAATCTGCCTGCAATGCAAGAGACCGGGTTCGATCCCTGAGTTGGGAAGATTCCCTGGAGGAATCTTCCAGGGCATGGCAACCCACTCCAGTATTCTTGCCTGAAGAATCCCCATGGACAGAGGAGCCTGGAGGGCTAGAGTTAGTGGGGTTGCAAAGAGTCAGACATGACGGAGGGACTAACACATGGGGTGGAGAACTAGGGAAGAAAAAGTCTAAAAATGCTCATTGGGATATAATAATGAAATAAAAGTTGAGAAACATTGGTCTGTTGGCAAAAAGTAATGGTCAGCCTATCTTTAAAGAGTCTAATCCAGAGATTCTCAACTCTGGTAGCATATTTGAAGCTCCTGGAGAGCTTTTTAAAAATACTGACATCCCAGTGTGGTTCTCAGAGATTCTGATTTATTACTGGTAGAATCCATATTTTGGTATTTTTTAAAAGGTCTCAGGTAATCTTAATTCTCACTTGGGGTTAAGAACCACAGGACCAGACATTCTCCAAGACAAAGCAGCATTGCTTCCCCCGGGAGAGGTGCTACATAAATAGCAGAGAAATAGAGCAGTGTGCTGGAAATGGCTGGNTATTTTGGTATTTTTTAAAAGGTCTCAGGTAATCTTAATTCTCACTTGGGGTTAAGAACCACAGGACCAGACATTCTCCAAGACAAAGCAGCATTGCTTCCCCCGGGAGAGGTGCTACATAAATAGCAGAGAAATAGAGCAGTGTGCTGGAAATGGCTGGCGTGGAGTACAACTCACTTCTATTTTAGAAGGGCTATTCTGGCCTCACACCAGGTAACAAAAAGCTGGATTCATCAAGGAGAGAGAGCAATGTCCAATTTCTGTATCTTATCTTTCCCATTTCATAACACACTATTTGAATGCAGAGGGTCTTTTATGACTCATTTGGAAAACACAAGAAGGGAAAAAATATGGCTGTAGTTATTCCTGGGTTAGTACCCATAGTCAGCATTTTCTGCATAGATGCAATTTAGAAATCATCTCTATCTTCAGCTCCTAAAATTTTAAATTCTTACTGAGTTAAAAAGCTATTCAGCATGGAATCTTCTTTATCCTCTATACCCAGGGGAACGCTAGATGCCAGGGGAACACTTTCACATACATTGTGAAAATGAAAACTTACATAATTTTTTTTTAATTGAGAAGATAAAGCCCTTTCTTCTTCTTAGAAAGGGATCCTGGTAGCTAAATGACAGTGGCAAAGGATTATCATGGCCAAATTCAGTCATTAGATGTACCATCACTTATTCTTTCCTGAAACGTCTTGGAATTGGCAGTGATTTGTCTGTATTTTAATGAAGTGACTCCATTTCCAGCCAGGAAATCAAAATTATATGTGTTGATTAAAAAGGATATCACTTTATATTTTCCTTTTATATGTCTTCACAAGAGATGGCATTTACACTGGTTTCACTTTTTTGGAGGTTGTGACTAAAAGGTGTAGATTGTCTTTCTTGTTATTTTTGGTCACAGAGCACTTAGTTTAAGGGCAAGGTGGAGATATTTGCAGGCATTACTTGTGAAATATCTTGAAGCTGGAAAGCAAAATTTCTAGGAAATTCTTCATGAGAAGGAGAGAGTCAGCATCGGTTGTGCAAGTTGATAAATGCTCACAACTCGCTTGTCAACACTGTTGATGATTTCGGCACATGCAGAAATGAGAAAATCAAGTGTTTAAGGTTATCTATAGAGACAAGGGTAGAGAGATGCAGAGAGAGATAAAATGGGAATCTAAGAAAGCTTAAATGCTAACTCATGAATTAGATTCATCTAATTCCACAAGAAGGGCAACATTACACTATAGTGAATGCTTTTCAAAATGCCTATGGGCCCCACTCACTAAAGGGAGGAGAGCAACTGAGTGTCATATGATGCTGCTCCCAAAACCATAGCTCACTGGGCAAGAAGTAGAATCTTGCCCTGAGTGAGGTTGGGCTAATTATATTCTCTCTCCTGGATATTTGGAATTAGGATATTATCTCTTATCCAGTTTATCTTGGGCAGTGGAGCTAGTAAGTGACAAAGAGCTGGGGCTATCTGCTGTTTTCTACCAAGGGATTGCAGCAGAGAAAGCCAATCTTCAAGAGAAAAAAAAAAGATATTACTGAGCTTAGAAGAGACGAAAAGACTACCTTTAGTCCATGACTTTCAAGTTCCAGGTCAAGTCCCTTGACATGTGAAGTTCCGTGTCCAGACCTGGTTGTCCCACCATCTTTGGTTCTACAAGATACTCCTGTATCCTTTTAATCATTACCCCTTGTGCTTGAGCTAATTTCAGTGGGTCTCTGCTCCTTTCCAGCAATTATCCCTGATTACGAGTGTTCTCCACAATGAACAGCTAAAATCTATGAAGAACATAGGCCACATTTACTGCAGATGTTCAGCTTCTTAAAATTTTGCTTTAAATTATCCACGTTAGCCTTCTGGTCGATGAACTGGCTGTTTGGTATAACAGATGTGGCAGGCTTTGTGAGCAAACGGGTCAGAAAGAAGTGCTGAATGGCATGAAATCTTTGCAGCAATGGGCACATGTTTTATCATACATGTTCGAAACAAAAAGGCAAAGATTTAAACATGCAAAACCTTATGGTTGCATTTTTCCTTCTTTAACCTAATTAAGCCCTTAATAATATAGCTAGATTTAAAGGAGATTTGCATAGCAATGTAATGTCTCCATTATAAAGGGTTTGAAAGGATGCTAAGGTGGATAGAATAACCAGCTCTATCAGTTCCATTAATTTCTGGCCCCCTTTTGCTTCTGCTTTAGACCCCTGACACCAATTATGCAAATGTGTTCACACAGTATCTGGTTGCTTTTGCGTTGTAATTTAAATGTAGGTGTCTTATGAAGACAAAAGGAAATGCATTGTCCTTTTCAAAATTTAGAATTTGAACGGATTCACTGATTTTGTTCCTGTCGAATTACCAGGCAGCTGGGGAAACAGCTGGACCAGTTTCTGAACGCCAACAAAAAAACCCCACAAGTCTGAATTACAATAGGGGTTTTCATCAGAATTTTATAGTATTGTTAATAAATACAATACACACTTTAGTAGTAGTTGGCTGCTTTCCTGTTTACATTAGCAAATGTATTGTAAAGATGAAGTCAGATGCACTAGGAGTTGCTTGATTCACTGAGAGAAATCATTTTGGACTTTATTGTAAGGATTACAAAGACCATTTTGAAGGAAGATCTAAAGATCCCTGTCTTAGTTTCCTAGGGGCGGTAGAGCTTGGTGGACCATGAGGATTGCTGGGTTTAACACCCAGTTCCACCAGCTGTGTGACCTTGTAAGTTACTTGACCTCTCTGTGCTTTAATCTTCTCATTTGTGAAGTGGGGATAAAACAGTGCCTACTTCAGTGGCCAGTTGTGAGGATTAAATGAGTTAGTTTATAGCACTCAATATGGTGCCTAGCTTGCCTGATGGCTCAGACAGTAAAGAATCTGCCTGCAGTGCAGGAAACCCAGGTTTCATTCCTGGGTTGGGAAGATCCCCTGGAGAAGGGATAGGCTACCCACTCCAGTATTCTTGCCTGGAAAATTCCATGGACAGAGGAGCCTGGTAGGCTGTTACAGTCCATGGGGTCAAAAAGAGTCGGACATGACCGAGTGCTGAACACACACAGCATACATACATACAGTACATACATACATACAGTATACATACAGGCATGCATACATACAGTATGTATACATACATAAAGTATCATTAGTATCATTAGTCATTATTATACCCCCAAATGCAAAATCTTATTATTTTCCTAAAATTTCAGCCAACTAATTATTCCAATTAGTGCAATATCCTGTCAAACCCATTAAGTGACTCAAAGCATGGAAATAAACATACGTTTGCCTTTTTACAGGCAGACCAGTACGGGTAAGGAGGGGTACAGAGTCATGCACGTATATGCTGCCTGATCTCAAAGATCAGGCTCCTTACTTTCTTATGAGTACACATCCTTCCTAGTAGGTTGGCTGAATGACTGTCTTATCTTGAGACAGGGCCAGCACCTTCTGGTTAACAGTAAGTGGGCAAGGTACACTGGGTCAAGATAGTACAAGGTGGACCCAACTGCAGGTTCTGGGAGGAAATCCTTGCCTCGCTGATACACTTTGGAAGGACACGGAAATAGGGAAGTGAGGGTGTCCTGGGGAAGCAGTTGATGACAAGGAGAAATAACTCTGGTTTAGAGAGTTTACCTAAATTGTGCTTAGGTAATCCAGGTAATCTGTGTCAGAATTGGAGCGTGTTATTGGAACCACAGCAGCAATGGCAAATTACACTGGATGTTGGGGTAAAGATTGGTTAGGATGGTCCTGGGGTGGTCTGTATAGAACCTTCATGTCCAACTGGAAGGGGGAGGAAGAAAAGAATACCAGGATGTTTATGAAGGAGTGAAGTAGTCCTTTAAGTAGTTTCTTTCATCTTCTAAACTTTGTGGAACAGAAAGCACCGTTGATCTTCTGGACATTTTCTCAATGAAGGAATGGTGATCTGTAAGAATACCTTACATCAGTCCGGGCAATATGTCTGAGTGATAGGTATGAGAAAAAAAATAAAAAGAACTATGTTCCTACAGAATTATTAGATTTCTCCAGGCAGTAAACTCTAAGAGATTGAAAACTTCCTTCTCTCTCTCCCTTTCTCTTAAGTCCAGGAAAACACTGCTCCTTAACATGCAAGGAAGAACTAGGCTTAGTTCAGTTCGGTTCAGTTCACTCAGTCATGTCCGACTCTTTGCGACCCCATGAATCGCAGCACGCCAGGCCTCCCTGTCCATCACCATCTCTCGGAGTTCACTCAGACTCACATCCATCGAGTCAGTGATGCCATCTAGCCATCTCATCCTCGGTCGTCCCCTTCTCCTTCTGCCCCCAATCCCTCCCAGTATCAGAGTCTTTTCCAATGAGTCAACTCTTCGCATGAGGTGACCAAAGTACTGGAGTTTCAGCTTCAGCATCATTCCTTCCAAAGAAATCCCAGGGCTGATCTCCTTCAGGATGGACTGGTTGGATCTCCTTGCAGTCCAAGGGACTCTCAAGAGTCTTCTCCAACACCACAGTTCAAAAGCATCAATTCTTCGGCGCTCAGCCTTCTTCACAGTCTAACTCTCACATCCATACAGGCTTATTTAGCATGACATAAAAATCTACTTTGAAAGTTCACATTTTTAATTACCAAGATTAGGGGAGCACAATGGCTTTTGGAATCAGAATTGCACTAGTTGCAAAGGAAACTGATCTTCTATGAGAACTGTTGTTGTTGTCCAGGCACTCAGTCATGTCCAACTCTCTGTGACCCCATGGACTGCAGCACACCGAGCTTCTGTCCTTCACTACCTCCCAGAGTTTGCGCAAACTCAAGTCCATTGTCGGTGATGCTATCCAACCATCTCATCCTCTGTTGCCCTCTTCTCCTACTATGAGAGGTGGATACTGCTCAAATATCGTAGTGGTCGCTCTTGAGTTAATGAGCCTCCCTAACTATCATTGATCATAACTATTTCTTGTTGCAGAAAAGAATTCCTTTTCATACCTACAATCATAATCTGTTGTCTAAATTATGTAGGCAGATAAACTGAGCATTTGGAAATCAGAGACTCTAAGGAGTGTACTCGGTAGTCAATTAACATTTGCTGAATGAATGAGATATTCAGTGTGCATTACAAGATAATGGTGATGACAATGGTTAGAAATGAAGGAGGGAAAGGACAGGGAGAAAAAAGAAACAGCTGTAGCTCTAAGGCAGCTGGCATGGCAATTACTGCTGCTGAAGCGACCACAATACACTGTTTTTAATTATTCTGAAGTTGCTTCTCCAGTTTGCATATCACTTCAGATTTTTGCTTCAAATGTCCCCTCCTACTGATTGTCCTTTAGTCATCCATTTCATGTCTGTTAATCCATAGGGAAGATGAGGGAACAAAAGATCGATGTTAGCTAAAAGTTTCCCAGTATTTTCTTCATTTCATTCTCACAGCAACTCTATAAGAGAAGGTCTATTATCCTTGTTTTACAGGCGAAAAAAACCGAGGTTCAGCAGTAGTCTCCTGGTCACAGAGGTAGTATGGATCAGAGCTAGAATTTGAACCATGGGCTGTCTGAAACTAGAGAGTATGCTCTTACCACTACACCTTCCTGCTTCCACACTACTCAGACTTCTAACTTGATTCCAGTCACTGTGAATGTTCCCAGTACTTTATAGTTTTAGAAGAAATTTTATTGGAGTAGGAGAAGGCAATGGCACCCCACTCCAGCTCTCTTGCCTGGAAAATCCCATGGACGGAGGAGCCTGGTGGGCTGCAGTCCATGGGATCGCTGAGGGTCAGATACGACTGAGCGACTTCACTTTCACTTTCATGCATTGGAGAAGGAAATGGCAACCCACTCCAGTGTTCTTGCCTGGAGAATCCCAGGGACAGGGGAGCCTGGTGGGCTGCTGTCTATGGGGTCGCACAGAGTCGGACACGACTGAAGCGACTTAGCAGCAGCAGCAGCAGAGTTGCTTTACAACTTTGTGTTAGCTTCTGATGTACAGCAAAGTGCATCAGCTATACATATTCATATATGCCCTCTTTTTTTGGATTTCCTTCCCACTTAGGTCACCACAGAGCATTGAGTTTAGTTCCCTGCGTTATACAGTTCTCATTGGTTACCTATTTTGTGCATAGTATCAATGGTGTATGTATGTCAATCCCAATCTCCCAATTCATCCCATCCCTACTTTCCCCCTTGGTATCCATACATTTGTTCTCTGTGTCTCTATTTCTGCTTTGTAAACAAGATCATCTATAACAATTTTTTTCAGATTCCACATATATTAATTAATACATGATATCTGTTTTTCTGACTTGCTTCACTTTGTATGTCAGTCTCTAGGCCTATCATGTCTCTACAAATGACCCAATTTCCCCAGTGCTTTATAGTTTACAAATGTTTTCATGCTCCCTCTTCCTCCTTCCCTCCCTTCCTACCTTCTTCCTTTTGTGTGTGTGTGTCTGTGTGTATAAATGTGTACCACATTGGTTTATTACATTAATTTTCTTCTTGTATCTTTTGGATTCTTAAGCCTCAAGATGCGTCTGTGCTGCAACGTTCTGAAGTCAAAAAGTTCTGCAAGGTCTGTTAAAGAAAACAGCAGTTCCCTAGGCCCCGACTTTCTCAGCCCCCTCCCCCAGAGCCAATAACTGTCAGCTACTTCAGCTGTTTCTTTTAGTATTTGTTTCAGCATTTCTAAATAATATGCTTATATTGCTACTTTCAACTACCTCAACCCCAGCCTACTCCAATTGCACACTTACACACTTTTCTATCCACTCTGCCAATACAGTTCTATCATTTTGTTGGTTAAGTCAAATCAATATGTATGTTATTATGACTATGTAAATGCCTACATACTATGATTACCTTTCCTTTTTGTTTTTCATGGAGTTATAGATGGGGCATCTCTGCGGGCTCAGTGGTAAAGAATCCACCTGCAAAGCAGGAGACGTGGGTTCAATCCCTGGTTCAGGAAGATCCCCTGGAGGAGGGCGTGGCAGCCCACTCCAGTGTTCTTGCCTGGAGAATCCCATGGACAGAGGAGTCTGGTGGGCTGCAGTCCATGGGGTCAAAGAGTCAGACATGACTGAAGGGACTGAGCACCAACACACAGAGTTATAAACACACACTTTGCTTTTACTTTTCACTTCATTTCAATTATCCCTAGCTCATAGCCAAATTCTCCCCCAAAGGTGCATTTCTTTTCAATGTAGTCAGACACATTAGGTAGTCTATCAACTTCGCCTTCTTTGAAACACATGAGAGCCTTCTGGTTTTCACCATTTTGACTTTGATGCTCCTCTAGACTTGCTTCACAGCTGTCATTCTGGGATCAGACTTCGCCATTATGCTGAGAGTCTACATGTCTCTCTTGTGTCAGATCTCATTTCCAGAATCCTACATGTCTTAGCTTTTGATGTTCTTCCTTTCTTTCATCTTCTTTTTTTCCAATGATGATTCCAACATTTCAGGGGCTAACAATAAAAAAGGGTTTTTTTTTTCTCACTTTCAGTAGATATCCTCTGTATGTTGGCTACAGCTCTGCTCCGTGTTAGCTTCTTTCCAGGATCCAGGAGTGGTCCTGATCTGACCCACATCCACCTTTTGGGAAAGAAAAGAGCAAAGATATCCATAATTTCCATTCGCATTTAATTGTTCAAAGCAAGCAATAGCCAAGTTTGATGTCAGTGGGAGGGGAAATAGAATAGAATTGTAATCCCGATGGAGAAGGGCAGGGAATATTCTGAACAATAACACAATCTGCTTTATGTTCCCCTTCAGTTGCTCTCACATTTTTGGATAGCCATCCTCCAAAAGCTTTCTGAAGAAGGGTGCATAAGAACTAAATTTGTTAAGATCCTGAATGTCTAAAATATCCCTTTTACCCAGTTAACAGCTAATTTAGATATAGAATTTTAGGTTGAAATGATTTTTTTTTTCTCGGAATTTATGGGTATTGTTTTGCTGTCTTCTTGATTCCAATGTTGCTGTTCAGAAGTCCAGTGTAACCCTAATGCTTGTTTATAACCTTTTTCCCTTCTGGAAGTTTATTTTTGTTCCCACTGATCTGAAATTTCACAGTGGTGTGTCAGTGTGGATTTGTTTCCATCCATTGTGCTGGATACTTGACAGACCCTCTAAATTTTGAAATTTATGTCCTTCAGTTTGGAAAATTTTCTTGAATTATACCTTTGATATGTATATATGTGAAAAGAAGGGAAGCGAAAAGCAAAGGAGAAAAGGAAAGATATTCCCATTTGAATGCAGAGTTCCAAAGAATAGCAAAGAGAGATAAGAAAGCCTTCCTCAGCGATCAATGCAAAGAAATAGAGGAAAACAACAGAATGGGAAAGACTAGAGATCTCTTCAAGAAAATTAGAGATACCAAGGGAACATTTCATGCAAAGATGGGCTTAATAAAGGACAGAAATGGTAGGGACTTAACAGAAGCAGAAGATATTAAGAAGATGTGGCAAGAATACACAGAAGAATTGTACAAAAAAGATCTTCATGACCCAGATAATCATGATGGTGTGATCACTCACCTAGAGCCAGACATCCTGGAATGTGAAGCCAAATGGGCCTTAGAAAGCATCACTACGAACAAAGCTAGTGGAGGTGATGGAATTCCAGTTGAGCTATTTCAAATCCTGAAAGATGATGCTGTGAAAGTGCTGCACTCAATATGCCAGCAAATTTGGAAAACTCAGCAGTGGCCACAGGACTGGAAAAGGTTGGTTTTCATTCAAATCCCAAAGAAAGTCAATTCCTTCATCCAGGCAATGCCAAAGAATGCTCAAACTACCACACAATTGCACTCATCTCACACGCTAGTAAAATAATGCTCAAAATTATCCAATCCAGGCTTCAGCAATATGTGAACCGTGAACATCCATTGTTCAAGCTGGTTTTAGAAAAGGCAGAGGAACCAGAGATCAAATTGCCAACATCTGATGGATCATCGAAAAAGCAAGAAAGTACCAGAAAAACAACTGTTTGTGCTTTATTGACTATGCCAAAGCCTTTGGCTATGTGGATCACAATAAACTGTGGAAAATTCTTTAAGGATGGGAATATCAGACCACCGGACCTGCCTCTTGAGAATCCTGTATGCAGGTCAGGAAGCAACAGTTAGAACTGGACATGGAACAACAGACTGGTTCCAAATAGGAAAAGGAGTTCGTCAAGGCTGTATATTGTCACCCTGCTTATTTAACTTATATGCAGAGTACATCATGAGAAACGCTGGGCTGAATGAAGCACAAGTTGGAATCAAGATTGCTGGGAGAAATATCAGTAACCTCAGATATTCAGATGATACCACCCTTATGGCAGAAAGTAAAGAAGAACTAAACAGCCTCTTGATAAAAGTGAAAGAGGAGAGTGAAAAAGTTGGCTTAAAGCTCAACATTCAGAAAACTAAGATCATGGCCTCCGGTTTCATTACTTCATGGGAAATAGATGGGGAAACAGTGGCTGACTTTATTTTTCTGGGCTCCAAAATTGCTGCAGATGGTGATTGCAGCCATGAAATTAAAAGATGCTTACTCCTTGGGAGGAAACTTATGACCAACATAGACAGCATATTGAACAGCAGAGACATTACTTTGTTAACAAAGGTTCATCTAGTCAAGGCTACGGTTTTTCCAGTAGTCATGTATGGATGTGAGAGTTGGACTATGAAGAAAGCTGAGCACCAAAGAACTGATGCTTTTGAACTGTGGTGTTGGAGAAGACTATTGAGAGTCCCTTGGACTGCAAGGAGATCCAATCAGTCCATTCTAAAGGAGACCAGTCTTGGGTGTTCATTGGAAGGACTGATGCTGAGGCTGAAGCTCCAATACTTTGGCCACCTGATGTGAAGAGGTGACTCATTGGAAAAGACCCTGATGCTGGGAAGGAGTGAAGGCAGGAGGAGAAGGGGACGACAGAGGATGAAATGGTTGGATGGCATCACCGACTCAATGGACATGGGTTTGGGTGGACTCCGGGAGTTGGTGATGGACAGGGAGGCCTGGCATGCTGTGGTTCATGGGGTCCCAAGGAGTTGGATATGACTGAGTGACTGAACTGAACTGATACCTTTGATAATTTCCTGCCCTGCACCATTTTACCCCATGCCTATTCACACCTATTTTCATGTCTCCTATCTTATTTTATACTTAGAAAAGCTCTTTTTAATTATCTGAATGTGTTTTTTTTCTAAATGGCATTTGATACTTATTTGAAATGCAACGCCTTCTCCTATCTCTATTAGGATACTTGTGCTCATTCTCAGTTGCGTCAGTCATGTCCAACTGTGCGACCCCATGGACTGTAGCTCTCCAGGATTCTCTGTCCATGGGGATTCTCCGGGCTAGAATATTGGAGTGGGTTGGCATGTTTTCCTCCAGGGGATCCTCCCAAACCCGGGATGAAACCTGTGTCTCCTGCGGCTGCTACACTGCAGGCAGATTCTTGACCACTTAGCTATCTGGGAAGCCCCTTTATTAGGATATTTACTAATAATTTGCTTTTTGAACATTTCCTTTTTCCTGCTTAGTCTCTTCATCCTTCAAGTTGCCTGTCCCCTTTATGTTTTGGCTCCTGTATTTTATGTTAGAGTAATTACTTAAAGTCCTTAAATTTCTGGTGATCGCACCCCTAGTTCAGAAATGCTATTTTGCCCTTTTCAGAAAATTATTTTTCAGCAAGTGGAGAAAGGAAGTCTCTTGGCTGCACAGAGTAGGGTAGAGAATGGTTTCTTAAATGGACTTTCAAACAATCTTCCTGTTTTCAGTTTTGTCTCCACTTCCTAAAGCACCTGTTGCATCAGTTTCTAAATATTTTGTGAGTTCTACATGCAAATCAAATTGCTTCTCAGTCTTCTCCTTTGCTAGATTTGGGTTCAGCTTTCTTGGGTCTGCTCAATTATTAACTCATGCATATGCTTTCTGGTTCCCAGAATGGTATTACTGTGCTGCTGCTGCTGCTAAGTTGCTTCAGTCGTGTCCAACTGTGTGCAACCCCATAGAAGGCAGCCCACCAGGCTCCTCCGTCCCTGGGATTCTCCAGGCAAGAACACTGGAGTGGGTTGCCATGTCCTTCTCCAACGCATGAAAGTGAAGAGTGAAAGTGAAGTCGATCAGTCGTGTCCAACTCTTAGCGACCCCATGGACTGCAGCCTATCAGGCTCCTCCACCCATTGGACCCTCCAGGCTCCCCTCATTTCACATTGGTCTTGTAGGTTTACACTTTTTAAAAATCCCTTACTATTGTTTTGATAAATCTGGAATGAAAGTAGAGGTAAATGCATGTGCTCAACCTACTATTTTTAAGCAAAAGTCTTATGACTCTGCAAACAACCAAGGAGGGCATTATTACCCCCATTTTTTTTTTTTTTAAGAAGAAACAGAATTCAAATGACTTGTCAGGATTACACAGCATATAATGCTGGATCTAGGGCTTGTATTCATTCTGGTCATTTGACTCCAGGTTCAATGCTCTTTCCACTAAATTCCTAAAAAAGAACACTACATAATGTCGTTGTTAAAAGCACGATCTTTGGCACCAGAGATGTGGGTATGAGTCCAGGTTGTGCCTCTTGATAGCTGTATTCTTTTGACAAATTGTTTAGTCTCACTACAGTGAAAATTCCTCATTGGAATTTTAATAAAATGGGGATCAGTAGCACAACCTCAAGACAGTGTTTTGAGGATTCAATTAGATAATATATGTAAAGTACTCAGCAGAGCTTCTGGCATATAGTGAGTGCTCCCTTATTACTATAATGGAAAAATTGAAATGATAAGATATAATAATGATTTGCAGTTTTAATTAACTGAACTATGTTCAGGGAAACTTTTAAATTAATTCTGCAGACATTTACTGAATAATTAGCATGTGCACTGTGGAATGTTTATTCTTCCTTTCTCTTCTATTTGAACCTCTTAATGAAAACATCTTTGATTAATATCTACTCCCAAACTAGTTGAGCTTAGATGACAAATTTCTGAGTAAGGATAGAAGAATTGGGCAGGGTCACAGATTTTTCTATCCATCAACATAATTAACAGCAACCAAACGCATTTACAAAGCCCCAAATTCACCAGCAGCTAAAACAAGGTAAAGAATGAAACCTTGCTCATAAATGAAACCAATGCTATAAATTACTGAGAAGAGAAACAGAGTATTCTGGTGCAGTCAGGTGTGGCTTCTCACTCTGTCTCTTCCTCAGAAGAAGAACAAGAGGAAAAAAGTGTGGGTTTTTTGAAATTAATTTTTTATTGGAGTATAGTTGATTACAACGTTGTGTTAGTTTTTGCTGTAAAGCAATGTGAGTCAGATATATGTGTGAGTCTGTGTGTTGCTTTTGTTGTCATTGTTCAGTCACTAAGTCCTGTCCATCTCTTTGCAACCCTATGGAATGCAGCACTCTAACGAAGAATTGATGCTTTTGAACTGTGGTGTTGGAGAAGACTCTTGAGAGTCCCTTGGACTGCAAGGAGATCCAACCAGTCCATTCTGAAGGAGATCAGTCCTGGGTGTTCTTTGGAAGGACTGATGCTAAAGCTGAAACTTCAGTACTTTGGCCACCTCATGTGAAGAGTTGACTCATTGGAAAAGACTCTGATGCTGGGAGGGATTAGGGGCAGGAGGAGAAGGGGACAACAGAGGATGAGATGGCTGGATGGCATCACCGACTTGATGGACCTGAGTCTGAGTGAACTCCAGGAGTTGGTGATGGGCAGGGAGGCCTGGCATGCTGTAATTCATGGGGTCGCAGAGAGTCGGACATGACTGAGGGACTGAACTGAACTGAAGCTTCCTTGTCTTTTATTATCTCCCAGAGTTTGCTCAGACTCCTGTCCATTGTCAGTGATGCCATCCAACCATCTCATCCTCTGTGTGTGTGTGTGTGTGTGTATATATATATATATATATGCATCCACTGTTTTTAGATTCTATTCCCATATAGGTCATTACAGAGTACTGAATACAGCTCCCTGTGCTATAGAGTATGTCCTTATCAATGATCTATTTTATATATAGTATTGTGTATGTATCAGTCACAGTCTCCCAATTTATCCCTCCCCCTGAGGGTAGGGGATTTGACAACATTCTGAGGTTCTCTCTCATGCCTTCACTGATTTGTGAAGAATTCTGAGGGTGTAGACAAGGGGATGAGTGAAGAAATGGGGGTATACAAGAAAATTGTTTTAGAGTGGAAGTCTCCATAAACCACCATGGTACCTCAGCAGAGATTATAAAGGCCTCTAGAGCTTTCTACTTCCCAGGTAACCAAGTTGAGCAGAAGAACTGTTACAAAATACACAAGAGTATAATACACCCCTGCTTGGTTATACTGGGCTAAAACTGACCATTTTATTAAATCTCACAAGAGAGCAGAACTAATAAGGTTAATACCATGGAGGAAAGACGTGGGGCAATCACAGTGAATATAGAGTGAAAAGGCATAGAGATTTAAGAATTTGAAAGAAATGAAAGATATAGTCAAATATAATCCAATACAGGGCTAATTGGTGTCTCAGAGGAAGAGGACTCAACAAATTCAAAATAATAAGAGGTATTATACCAAAACCCCCACCATCTACACGAGGGAAAATTGATTTAGAACAATTAACATAGCTGCTGCTGCTGCTAAGTTGCTTCAGTCGTGTCCGACTCTGTTCGACCCCATAGAAGGCAGCCCACCAGGCTCCCCTGTCCCTGGGATTCTCCAGGAAATAACACTGGAGTGGGTTGCTATTTCCTTCTCCAATGCATGAAAGTGAAAAGTGAAAGTGAAGTCACTCAGTCGTGTCTGACCCTTTGCGACCCCATGGACTGCAGCCTACCAGGCTCCTCCGTCCATGCGATCTTCCAGGTTAATTCTCTGACAATTAACATAGAGATACATTATATTTTCATTGAGTTCTTGAACTTCAGGGTTAACTGTATATAGCC
Source organism: Cephalophus harveyi (assembly GCA_006410635.1). Taxonomy (NCBI): domain Eukaryota; kingdom Metazoa; phylum Chordata; class Mammalia; order Artiodactyla; family Bovidae; genus Cephalophus; species Cephalophus harveyi. The sequence continues at coordinate 92,172 of SJYT01050219.1, read as the reverse complement.
TTCAGGAATCTTGGAAGAAAAGAAAATCACCTATAATAGAAAATTTTTGACTCAACTCAAACTTCTTCAGAGCAAATGTCAGGGAAAAAAAAAAAAAAGACACAAGAGTCATGGCTACAAAATTCTGAGAGAAGGAACGTGAAGAAAATGTGAGCCACAAGTAGTATTTCTGTTGAAGTATTTGCTCAAGGCAACAGGCAGACAAAAAAGAACTCAGGGAATGTGGCCATTAACCATTCTTGAGAAAACTAGCAAAGAAATCCCACCCATTCAGGATGTGAATAAAAAATTAAAAGCCCAGGAATGCAGACACTAGGGTAAAAGAATTGGTGGTCAGCACTGAATCCATTTGAATACGGAAGTGAGACTAAACAACTAAACACGGTTGCCAAAAGCTGTAAATTATAATATTTACCCTGACAAAAGAGAAACCATATAAACCACAAAAGTTGGGAGTTGAAGTACAGAGGGTGGGAGGAAGTATAATAATGTTAATTACCTCATTTTGCTGAGCAAGTAGTCAATTGACACTATTAATCAAGAAATATGGGCTGTTCTGATTTTTTTTTAATGTATTTTCATTGCCCATATTTTTTGCCTATTTTTCATATCTTTGCTGCTGCTCCCTTTTATATCCTTTTTTAAACCAATATGCATTGAATATCAATCTACATAAACTGAATACTTAATAAATGTTGTTGAGGCAATTTTGCAGACTTCATGGGACGGTAAATTCTTGAAGATTGGGAATATGTTTTATTCATCTTTGAATTCTCTCAGCACCTGGCATAGAAACTTGCATATAGTAGATCATCAGTAAATTTTTTTGAATAAATGAATTAATTTGCTTTGTTTCATATACATTTTGTTGCTAGAACAATGGCTCACAAGAAATATAAGGAAAATGAACCATAATTGGAGAATATGATAAAGCCTGTCACCCACATCTGAGAGACCTATTATAAATGTTCCTGATGCCTCGTTAAAGACATTCTATTGTTTTCAGAATGCATTTTCCCCCAGTAAATAATCTCTGCTCACTCTAATTTAATCATTCATACAGCTTTCAGAATGATCATTTCCAAACTCAGCTCTGATCCTGTCACTTCTCTGCTTAAAAACCTCCCATGCTCCCCTACTATCTACAAAACAGAATCCAAATTCCTGTGCATAGCACTGAAGGTCCTATGTGATCTGGCCTCAGTCCATCTCTTGCCAGCCAATGACCCTCACATGTTATCCGTTCAGGAGTACTTGCAAGTTCTGGGACACGCTGTATACGAGGATGAGATGGTTGGATGGCATCACCGACTCAATGGACATGAGTTTGGGTGGACTCTGGGAGTTGGTGATGGACAGGGAGGCCTGGTGTGCTGTGGTTCATGGGGTCACAGAGAGTCGGACACAACTCAGCAACTGAACTGATTGACTGACTGACTGATATACACTTGTGCTTCTATATCTTTGCTCATGTTGTTTTCTCTACTTAAAATGTCACTTTTATCCCATATCCTTCTCTTTTCTTGCTGTCAGCAACCATCATGATACTACTCTCTTCCTTAGAACCCAACTCCATTATTTTCTCTCTTAGGCTTTGCAGTCTCCCATGCTTAAATAACTGTACTGTTTGTGGTTCTTCTTTCTTTCTATTATATTTTTAAAGTTTTGACTGTGCTGGGTCTTCATTGTGGTGCTCAGGCGTTCTCTAGTTGCAGAGCATGGACTCTAGAAAGGGAGGGCTCAATAGCTGCTGTGAAGGGGTAAGTTTCTCCATGGCACATAGCATCTTAGTTCCTGGACAGGGGATTGAACCTGAGTCCTCTGCATTAGAGGGCAGATTCTTAACCACAGAACCACTAGGGACGTCCCTGTCGCTCTTCTGTAGTACTTTGCTCATGCTCCGTTTATTGTATTGTGTAGTCACTAAGTCATGTCTGACTATTTGCAACCCCATGGACTGTAGCCCGCTAGGCTCCTCTGTCCATGGGATTTCCCTGGCAAGAATACTGGAGTGGGTTGCCATTTCCTTCTCCAGGGGATCTTCCCAACCCAGGGATCAAACCTGCATCTCCTGCATTGGCAGGCAGATATTTTACCATTGAGCCACCAGGGAAGCCCCTCCATTTATTGTTGTATTATAGCTAATTGTACATATATCAAACACTGTCTCCTTGCTTATGATCTTCTTGGTTTGTACATTTCCTTTCCACATATTCTTTGGGCTGTGCCTTATGTATTCTAGAAAGCTGTCGCAGAGAATGTGCCTGACATATAATAAATGTTTGATGGATGTCTGTAGCTTGGAATTTAAAAAGTATATGCATTTCTTACATTTCCATGTAAAAATAATTATTTTATGTAATGAGGAGTGAGTGAAGTCACTCGGTCGTGTCTGACTATTTGTGACCCCATGGACTGTAGCCTACCAGGCTCCTCTGTCCATAGGATTTTCCAGGCAAGAGTACTGGAGTGGGTTGCCATTTCCTTCTCCAGGAGATCTTCCCAACCCAGGGACTGAACCCAGGTCTCCCACATTGTAGGCAGATGCTTTACCATCTGAGCCACCAGGGAGGGCTAAACTGAAAATCCTAAGGGTTGATAGAAGGTAGAAAAGCTGTCTCTTAAGCTGTGGTTTTCTGTCCTGATAAAACAGAAGTCTTTAGAGGTAGACTGCTCTGGGAAAACTCTGTGAGTTGTTTAGCTCCTCAAATTAAAGCAAGTATACGTGTATTACTCTTGGAAAACTATAAAGTAACCATTACCCTGATTGTAGATGCTTTACACTGAAAAGCAGTGCTCCATTTGGATATGCAAATCTTTGGGTGTGGAGAAGAAGCCTGCTTCCCCAGACACTGATGCAGACAAGAACAGAACTGTTTCTTCCCTCTTTTGATTTAGACCATATATGTGTCAATATGGGTTTCCCTGATAGCTCAGTTGGTAAAGAATCCATCTGCAATGCAGAAGACCCCAGTTCAATTCCTGGGTCAGGAGGATCCCCTGGAGAAGGGATAGGCTACCCACTCCAGTGTTCTTGGGCTTCCCTTGTAGCTCAGCTGGTAAAGATTCCGCCTGTAATGCGGGAGACCTGGATTCTATCCCTGGGTTGGGAAGATCCCCTGGAGAAGGGAAAGGCTACCCACTCCAGTATTCTGGCCTGGAGAATTCCATGGACTGTATAGTCCATGGGGTCACAAAGAGACGGACAAGACTGAACGACTTTAACTCTCTCACTCATGTGTCAATATATTGTTGCTTCTATAGAGATATGGATATCCTTGCTTGAGCCCACCATCTAGGAGAACAGAAGCTGAGGTCTAAAGGATACATTAAAGGAAAGACAGGCATGATCCCTACCGCTTCCTGGAGAAGCAATTATGCATGGTACCAAACTGGCTTTGGTGAGACTCTATCTACGAAGACTAAGTCGATCTTTGTGAGAAGGGCGCTGTTGTTGGACCGCTGTGTTGTAAGATGATAGCCCAGTTGGGTCAGAGGTCAAGGTCACAGTCCTGGGGCTGGAGGATGGGGTTTCCTTTGAAAGAAACAGAAAATGGGCCTTTGAAAGTGGACCTTAAACTGGGTGAAGAGGGTTGTTTTCTTCTCTGAGCTTTACAGAGGTTGGGCGTGGATGCTCCAGACATGGCTAGCGGAACTCTTGATTGAGAGGGGAGCTGCATGGACCCAGACATATGGACCCAGGCTGGAAACTCAACAGTAAGGCAGGCTTGATCTAGTCCACAGGGCTCTGAGAGCAGCCATGTCATACCCGTTTGTGATGTCCTGGTGAAGAGAGGGCAGTGCCCCTTCCTGCCAAATCCCAAGGCAACGCTGAAGATGGCACTGGCTGAAGAGAGCTCAGTGTCCCAGAACGTCAGGGTGTGGGACATCTGAAGCAGAGGCAAGAATAGTTCAGTTATTTCAGGAATACGTGGGTGCCAGCACCTCTCCTACGGACTCCTCTGCAGTAGAGAAGGGAGGGAAACTTCGAAGGGATTGGACTGACATCCTGGTAATTTGAAAGGTGGGAACTCAGAGCTATTGTAGCTGGGGATATTTTTGAGGGGAATTTTATTTTAAATATGACTTCCTTTATAGTCGAAAATTCATGAACACTATGATACTCTGATTCTCAAGGGCATACAAGGCCATTTATTGAGCAAACCCTTTCCATTCTGGGCATCCTGCTCGATAGGCTTGAGAAATACAAAGGTAAATAAAGTACTCCTCCATTTGACTTTACATGAGCCCTTTCTTTTTTTGTTCCTCTTAGGCTTTGGTTCTTGAGCCTTTTTGTAGAGGCATAGAAGAAACCAGAAACGAACTGAAGGACTCTCACTTTTCTTCCATTATTTTTTCATCCTCTGTTTTCTTCACAAAATGTTCTGTATCAGAGAGTAAGGGAAGGTTTTAAGTTTTTTCTGGATATTATGCATAAGCATGAGTATCTGACTGGTCTTTCAATGAGGTGAGCTGACAAGATTTTCTTAGGCTAGGCAGGAATGTTACTTAATGCACTGGTATAGCAGCCACAGTCTCATCTCTGTCGATTGCATTTATGGTCATACTTTGAAAAAAGACTGCATCCAGCTCTGTAGAGCTTTTCTGGATTCATGGTGCTTTGTCTTTTTATTCTGCTACTGCTGCTGCTAAGTTGCTTCAGTCGTGTTCGACTCTGTGCGACCCCATAGATGACAGCCCACCAGGCTCCCCCGTCCCTGGGATTCTCCAGGGAAGAACACTGGAGTGGGTTGCCATTTCCTTCTCCAACGCATGAAAGTGAAAAGTGAAAGAGAAGTCGCTCAGTCATGTCTGACCCTCAGTGACCCCATGGACTGCAGCCCACCAGGCTCCTCCATCCATGAGATTTTCCAGGCAAGAGTACTGGAGTGGGGTGCCATTGCCTTCTCCGCTTTTTATTCTAACAGCTGCTTATTTGCATAACCTGTTAAAGATGCTTTCCTATCATCACACTACCGGTCTTCCTCTAGCTTTTTGGACATATTTTCTTGCTTGTGTAGATTTTACATCAAATAGAAACTTCCCCTTCAATAAAAGTTTGCCCGTCTGAAGACTTTCATCATGTTCTCCCAACTACACAACAAAGTTGAACTCTGTAGAATATCACTTTGATGCATTAACAATTGCACTTGTCTCTAAGACCTTTCTGAAATTCTCTTAGTTTCTTCTCTTGGGATTTAGATGCTGTAAAATATCTATCAATTCCATTTACTTCATTTAAAAAACATTTATTGAATATTAATATTATGCTGCAGGCACTAGGGTATCCGCTGGAGCTACAACATAGAAGAGCTCACACCTGGTTTTATGGATAGACTACTTGGCTTACTGGTTCTAGTTTCTAAACTAACGCTTCCAAGAATTGCACTAAGAACCTCCTCTTACAGCACCTGAATGCCATTAGGGAGAATGCTACTAATAGGAGGGGGGAAGGGAATAAATCCTGGAGTCCAAAGATACTAGAGAAGAAGCATACTTTAATGGTTGAACATTTTTCTTGGTTAATGTAGGGTTTTAGTATTGTTATGTTATACCTACAAACAATAGCATAATTGAAAATAACAGGGAATTATTCTATTTCATTATTTTTCAATTAATATGTTTATTGTTATTTGTTGATTTGATCCTTTTGTAACATTTCCTCCCAAAATCTTTTGGGAGAATACTGTCTCAGTGAAATTTTTGTAAAGAACATGAAGTCTTTAGATATGAGGTCAGAGAAGGCAGGAGATAGTATTTTTCCTTTGTGATGTGTATCTCCTTTACATACTCTGCTGTTTTGTTGAGGAAGTACGAAGACATGATAATTCTGGTTCTAAAGGTGTAGATAATGGATCCATCGTTTCCTCTGTATTATATCGGCTGAAGGACCACGTCTCAGTCTCTTCCTTTTGTCTTGTGAAAATAAGAGGAGGAGGCAAACGGTGTTTGAGTGGAGGGTTTCTAGGGGTTAAACCCTGGTGCTTCAGCCCCTCCGCGAACCCTGCAGCTTTTACTCAAGTAGCTCCTGTAAAACAGATGCTCTCCAAAATAAGAGGAGTGGAGCAGAGAAGACCGTCCAACTGTCGTGGGGTACAGCAGCGCAGGTGGGGGCAGTCGCCTGGTCCAGAGCCGAAGGTGCCTGCATTCTGCAGGTGCAGGGACTGTGAGCTCTCAGCGCTCAGGCACCAGAGAGGCGGGAACCGCGGCGTTGCAGAGCGTGCTACTTGGGCCCTGAAGACGAGGCCAAATATATTCCAAACAGCTGACATTGATCAAACCGATTGCCCGCACCTGGCCCGGGGGAGGGAAAAACACCATCTATCCGAACCGCAGAGAGAAAAGGAGCCCCTGGTTTGGGACGCCAGGGGGCGGGTCTGATTTGGCTCGGTGCGACTGCTTTGCCGCGATTGCTTCCTTGACCTGTCTATCATCGCAGTGTTCTGTTTCTATTGGCTCTTCCGTCTGCCACTCGGTTCCGCCGCGCTGACCCCCATTGGCCTCCCTGCGGCCGAGTCCCCGCCCCACGAGCAGGACACGGGCAGTGGGGCGCGGAGCAGAGCGAGTCCGGCGTTTGCTCTGGGCTGGGGGAAGGCGGTGGCGAAGGAGGAGGAGGAGCCGGGCCGGCAGGAGGCAGCGGCGGCGATCGCGCTGGGGTGATGGTGCAGGTGCTTGGGGCCGGCGCAGAGCTGCCCGGCTGAGGGGCGCCTGGTCCGGGGTCCGCAGCGCCGCCGCGTCTCTCCCGGAGGCGGGCGGGCGGGAAGATGCTGAGCAGGTTGATGAGCGGCAGCAGCAGGAGCCTGGAGCGCGAGTACAGCTGCACCGTGCGGCTGCTGGACGACAGCGAGTACACCTGCACCATCCAGGTCAGTGCCGCGCCGCGCCGCCCCGCCCGCGGGAGCCCCTTGTTCCCCGAGTCTGGCCAGCTTGACCCGCGACCGCCTCCCGGGGGTCGCTCCAGACCCCAGCGCTTTGTCCGCCGCTGCCTGCGGCGGATGGCCCCGCCGGTGCAGGTCCGGGGGTGGGTACCCGGAGCTCGGCGCAGCTGCGGCGCGAGTCCCGGCGTCCTGGACCCCCCAGCTCGTCCCCTTCGCTCTCCCGAGGTGAGGGCGCCCCATCCTGGCTCCTCGAACCCGCCGATATGGGAAGCACCTTCCGCGGGCGTCCGGAGGGGGGCGGAGAGGGTGGGAGGCTCTTTCCTCGGCCGCCCCGTCGGGGGGCAGGGGTGTGGGGGGCGCGGTGCAGGCTTTGGCTTTCTGGCCGGGCAAGGACGGCTGGCGGCTTTTCCCCTATCTCTTTGGCTGGAAGGATGATGGTGTATGTCATAATCTACCCCCCCAGCATTTGTGAGTCAGAGCTCTCCGAAGGTAGAATTGAACGCGTAGCCCATGCAGAGTGGCCTATTGAAGGGAACCCAGCCCCTCGGGCTTTAAAGACTTAGCCCCCCTCTCCCCCGCGGCTTTTCGCTCCCCAAATCTTATTCAGCTGGGCAGTTCTGGGGGGCGCGAGGTAAAGATTTAGCAACAAGTCCCAGAGATTTGAGGGATGGCATTGGAGAGAATCGGTGACTTACAAAAAAAAGAAAAAAACGCCAACAATACGGTAATGCTGCACAGCATTTCCTCGGGACCTGGTGTTTTTGAAGGGATTTTTACAACCTCCTGCTGTGTGGCACGTCAGGAGTAGTAGTCTTGCCCAGGAATGCAGTCGCAGCCCTCTCTCCTCCTTTATAAAGTCAGAAATAGAAACCGCTGACAATGCTCCAGTGTAGTTCACAGTTAAGAGGGTCCTGTGCTCACCTGCCCCAAACTGCTCTTTCTGGAGAAGCAAATTGAGTTGGACCCTGAGGGTCTCACCTGATCCCTTGCCTCTGCAGCAAAAACCCGAGAGGGCTTCTCATCTCAGATGTAGCAGGCAAGAACCGTCGGCCCGGGTCCTACTCTCTTTGTCTCCCTCCCCGCCTCCCTCCAGCCCCCATTAATTATTATTTTTTTTTTGCTGACGATGCTCAATAGCGGAAAATAGCGGTGTGTGAGAAAGACGCTGGGTAGTATATGAGAGCAGCTGCTGTCTGCTGACTCCGTGCTCAGTTCTGCCTTCTCTCCACTTTCCTTTTTCTCCCACCTCCAAAACCCAGCTCTAGGCATAAGTGCTGACCTCTGCCAAAGATTTATGAGGGTAGGGAAAGGGAACAAAATCTCTTTTTCAGGCTCCTTAAATACAGATTAAGCAGTCATAGAGATGCTAGCCATAAAGTGAAAGGATTTTTGTAGTAGAATATGATAGAGAGATGTTGTGTATTATATCCTTACTGAATGAGTGACATGCTACTTTTTGTTTCTATTGTATCTTTATGTGTCATGTACAAGTTTTTGTTTTTTTTGGTGGGAGTGGGGGGAACCCGAGAAAACATGGATTGAGTTGACATGTTTACTATTTGAATACATTGTGTAGAGCTTTTAAAAATCTTTATTTTAAAATTTAAAGCATTTATACAGTAGCATATCAAGGGCAGTGTGAGATTTAGATTTCATGAGTCTTAAAAAATACTTTTGGGGTATATGGTGAAATAAAATTTCTGGGGCAGATTATTAACTTTTGCTGAGATATAAGGTACAAATAAAACACCTCTCCATTTAGTGATAACCTTGTGATTTTAAGGTATCACAACAAGGCAACTAGTTATTTTTCCCAGTTAGTGGAAAACCCAGCTGGCAGATTGGTGTTATACTTGTGGGTAGTTTTTATTACTGTTGAGGAAAATATTTTTAAGTTGAGCAGGAGTTATTGGATTTATGCTTTCTATGCACTACTGTGGTTGTGTTTATTTTCCTGCTGGTCTTAATTTTACATTGTTACAATTTAATATTTAGGCCACTTAAAAATTAAGCCTGGTGTAATATGCCCATACTGTAAGTGTTCACTATCTAGATGTTTCAATGATTGTGCATTGTGTTTCTTTTATGAAAATTTAAAAACACAGGAATTCTAAAGTATATGTATTATTGTCATTCTTTGGTGCTACTACTGTGAATTGCTTTTGATTTTACCCATGTGAGGAAATGTAGATAAGATAGTATTTTATGTGAAATCAATGTTTTGAGCATATACCTTTTTTGAGCATTTAGAGATTGAGCTTTTCTTAGTAACTTTTCGTCCTTGTATATTTCTATTATGTGTGTGTGAGAGAGAGAGAGAAAAATAGAGCACACACATGTGCTTATTTGTCAAACACTGGGCACAGGGTCTTTTTTTTAAATCAGTGTGCGTCACTTATTAAATTAAAGCAATATTTACATCATTTAGGAATTACAGTACCATATATTATATTAAAAAATTGGTAATAGTTTAAACTCCTTTTCCTAAAAGCATTGTATGCCAGTGTTTTTCTTAAAAAGAAGGTATCTAAATTTCAGTGCTTCTCGAGGCGATCAGAGACCACATAGGGTATTACAGAACCAGAAATGTATCATTGGCTTAGAGTGTTAGTTACATTTGGTAAATTTCAGTTTGTAGGAAATTCTGTCGGAAGTGTTGGTCTAGCCTTTTGTATTGCAGCAGTTATACTGATCTGGCATTTATGATGTGATTATTAAGGTAATAAAAATTCCTTATATCCTCTCAATGAAGGTTGCCACAGTTACCAGGCTATTCTTTTACTCTTTCTGATATGCAATTGTATTTGTGGACCATGAGAAATGAAAGTATACATAGAAGGGTTGTAGTATAATTGCTTCCCTGTGAAGAACATTGTTAAGAGTTCCCTGCCAGTTTTGAAGGTCATTGCTTCATAAATGCAAATCTGATCCATATTTTTCACATATCTCTTTTACTTAATCACATATTTATTTAGTTACCACATTTACTTACCTTACTTTATTATTTTATTTGGGAGGAAATAGGAAAAATGAAAAGGCTACCTAGTATTTTTGAACTCCCCAAATGGAGTCATTTACGTACTTAGGCATCTAATATCCTGAAGAATAGATTTTTAAACTATCTTCCAGGTTATAATAGTTTATAAAATATTAAAGACTATTGCAGAAATGCCAGTAGAAGTATGTATCAAAAATATATGTTGCCAAGTCAGAAATATTAATCACCTTTTTTTGGTTATTGCTGAAAAGTAAAGCTACACGAGAAATGAATCTGATTTTACTGGGAACATAGTAAAATAACAACTGATTAAGCAGTTAGGGTAGATTAGTTTTTCCAGTTAAATAAGGTGCAACCATAAATGAAATGTACATGCTGAGGCAGTTCTAAAGTGGGACCAAGATGAGGATTTGATTGTGGCTCAGCCACTTAGTAACTGTGGGACCTAGAGTAAGGAAGGGAATGTTGAGGGGGAGAACAAACGTGTTGATTCTTGCACCTGCCAGGTACTTTGCCTGTATTATTATCTCATTTTCCTCACATCAGTGTTACGGATTGATTATAGACTCATTGTACCAGCTAAAGAAAATGGGATTGTGGGTTGATGGGAGAGCCTGTATTTGTTGAATGACTAACTGTGTGCTAGTTTCCTGCCAGGCGCTTTGCTTCTACCTTACATCAACCACTGAGAGGTAGGTGGTATTGTCCTTATTTTACAGATGAAAATCCCAGATGAAGGAACTTGCTCAAAGCTAGTAGGTGGCTGTACTGTATTTAAACCCCAGTCCTTTTGTTTCTAAATCCCATCTTTGTTCCCTCTCTCCATTCTGACTCCTTAAGGCACTTTACCTGTCTGTACCTTAATTTCTTCATCTATAAAATGGAAATTTAATACTTACATCACAGTAAAGACAAAGTTACTTGGAAAATTACTACAAATAATAAAGAACATTTAAATAGACTGCTGTACTTACATTATGCTTTAGTCTATTCAATTCAGAAATAGAATTGAGAAATGTTTTACTGTTTTAGAAAAATAAATGAACTTAACCTGTTGTGGAGAAGGAAATGGCAACCCACTCCAGTATTCATGCCTGGAAAATCCCGTGGACCGAGGAGCCTGGTAGACTACAGTCCATGGGGTCGCAAAGAGTCGGACACGACTGAGTGACTTCACTTTCAAGCTGTAAGTGCTTTTGAAATGATTTCTGACTGATTTCAATAAAATTGTAAAAGCCTGTGCTGGCATAAGTGAAATATTTCTTAGAACTCTTCTTTAAAATCAAGAGCTCAGGCTTGCTTTCCTTTGACTCTGCAAGGTCTTTGGTTTTAGAGGGACGTTTGTTGCTTGAACCATGAATATTTTGGATTAAGAAATTTATTTTCTGATGGATCACCCTTTAGACTAATTTACAAAGGAGAGAGTAAGTGGAGGCTATAAATCTTAAACCCTGAGAATTACAGCACCTAGTTCAGTGCCTTACATAGTTTTAGTTCAGTAAGTACTTTTTCTAATTTGTGCTATGGGACTGCTGTGTTAACTAAAACACTTTAAAAGTTGTTATACCTGAAAACAATGGACATTTTTTAACAGTTGTATCAGTGTAACCCTTTCTGTAGTTTCAGCCCATTCCATTGCAAACCATTTTGCTGTGTGGCCCCCTTTCTGATGAGAAATACAGTATGTAAATGTGGTATTTTATGAAGCCTGATAACTTTTTGTCATTATCCTTTGTGGAATTAGTGGGCTTCAGTCCAAAACCACTATAATTTTTTCTTTTGTCTCTTAGGATGTCAAGCCTTTCAGGTACCCTCACTTCCCCCATCTCTGCAGGTTTAGAAGGCTTGCATCAAGTGAATACGGTGTAGTACAGTGTACATGGGTGTAGTACAGTGTACATAAATAGAGGTCTGGTAAAATTCGGATATTGAGTATAGGTATCACCACGGCCACAGAAATCTCCTTCACTTCTTTCCCCGAAGTCAGCACCACATAAAACAACCTCCTCACAGTCTCATTTTCTAACCTCTTGCCCGGACAGGAAGTGAACCATGCTTGCCAATCTGTTTCTAATTATGTCTATTTCAAGTTGAATTCATGTTCTCTCTGATGGGCTCATCTGTAACATTCTGTTGGACTCTGCAGCCGCTCTTTCCCGGAGCAGCTTCCTGTGGGTCACTCTCCCTCAGCTGTGCCTAGCCAGAGCTTATACAGGAGATGGGAATGCCTTACAGCTTCTGTATCTCACCTGCATGGTTCTCAGGGAGGAGGATGCTGCTCTCTTGGAGGCCAAGTGGCAGTTGTTGCTCCTTTGCTTTATGGTCTTGATCCCTGGGGCTCAAGCCAACCACCTGAATGGTTTTCTCATGCAGTGGAGAAATTTGAAGAGTACTAAAGCATCTCTATCTAGGTGGCGCTAGTGGTAAAGAACCTGCCTGCCGTTGCAGGGGACATAGGAGACGCAGGTTCGATCCCTGGGTCGGAAAGATCCCATAGAGAAGGAAATGGCAACCACTCCAGTATTCTTGCCTGGAGGATTCCATGGACAGAGGAACCTCATGGGCTACAGTCCATGAGGTCTAGAAGAGTCAGACACGACTGATACGACTTAGCACATACAAAGCATCTCCATCCTATGTTGTAGAGTGAATGGTGTTTCTCCTAAGAAAGCAAAACACCTTGTCATATGTCCATTCTAGCTACTGAAGCAGGCTTTCCATTCTTTTAAGACCCTAAGCCGTGGTGGCCAATAGATCATTTTGAACTTTGACAGACATTTTACATTTGGGTAGAGCCAGAGATAGACTGGGGTGAGCAGTTTCTCTGGGAGGATAATCCCCAGATTTAGATTATGGACCTCTTGCCTCCCAAGGCAACCATGTGATTCTCATTATTGTCAATATTTTGAACAAGATAGGGCCCTTTTTGGTCTTTCACCAATTATAATTGCTGTACTATTTTCAGGTGTTTTACTTCTGTGGTCCTTCCAGCTTAATTGTATCATATCCTAGATTTGGCAGGTAGGAACTTGAAAAGATTCTTAGGTTCAGATTCTCCAGGCTTTTGCTTGCTACTGCCAGACTAAACATCAGCTTGTGTGAAGTCCTCTAAGGAGATCTTTCCGTGCCATGCTCATACAGGCAAAATAATTGGGCCACATGCTTGGCAACCACTGAGTTTGTGTACAATAGCTCCATTCACTTGTCTACAGAAAACACCCCTTTGACAAGTGATTATAGCTTTTGTCCCCCCCTCCTCTACTTCTGACTCCCTGCGTTACCATGACCTCATCTGTTGCTCTGTATTTAGAGGCACTCTGGACCCCTCCAGAAATGCTTTAGGACTTGTTCTCATATGTTAAAGATCATTTCAAGTTAGGTAACCACTGCCTACCCAGGGAAGCCAGGACCCAGGATAAGGACCAAACCTAGCTATCCTACTTTATTTGAGCAGTCTTACTGGGTGAAAACTCAGGGGCTTGTTTCTCTTTTTGTAGAAATCGTGAACCTTGTTAAAAGTAAGGAGAATAGAATGGGTGGTTTAAAGCAGTGGTTCTCAAAGTGTGGTTCCTGGATGAGCAACGTCAGTTTCACCTGAGTGCTTGTTAGAAATGCAAATTCTTGGCTCTGCTGCAGATCAAGCGAATCAGAAAGTTGGGGGCTGAAGCTTAGCTGTTTAACAAGTCTTCCAGCTGACACTTAGCTTGCTGAGGATTGAGAATCCCTTCCGGTCACACAGATATTTAGTAGGGAACATTGATAAGTGTTGTTGACTGATTGGATATTAAAAGTGCAGGAGAAGGAGAAGCCAAGAGTAAATCTCATATTTCTAACTTTGTATTTCTGAATGGCCTTAACTGATTCTCTAATTTTGAAAGGTAAAATGTTATTTGCAGATATGCATATCCATTTTCAAGTGGGCAGGAGTCTAAAGATGGGTCTTAATTCCAATTTGATGCTCTTATATTATCGATTATTTTATTATTCATCTTCTCTGACCTACAATCAATATGATTATTTCATATCTGTATACTGTTTTTCAAAGAAATCTTCACAACTTAAAGGGGAACAGGAGTAGTAAAGGTCCCTGTCATCCAAGGGCTTACAGTCTAGACAGGGATTGTAAACATGTAAATAGCGAACTATAAAACATCACAAAATTCAGGGCTTATACAAGGTGGTATGCTGTGACAGTGCAAATGTGGGGGACTTGAAACTAATAAATATTTTCCAAAGGAGGTGAGGTTTGAACTGGGTCATGAAAAGTTGCCAAAAGCAGAAAATGGGCTATGGGGATGGGTAAAGGGCATTCCAGGCTGAGGTAGCAGCAGGCTCCCTCTAGGTAGAAAAGCTAAAAGTGTAAAGCCAACTATACTTAGTCTTTCTTTTACTATGTTGATCTGACTTGCTCTGGTACAGTTGAGTCAAACAACAGGAATCTACTTGCCTAGGAAAAATTACTGTCAGTGAATTTCAGTCTTTCTTGACGTGCTCAGAGGAGTGAGTCTAAACTAAAAATAAATGCATAAAGCTGGCATTGAATTAAATCTAATTCCAAAACTGTAACACAAATTAAGATTCCCCATAAAGCGATGGCATCATATAAAGAAAACGTGCATTGGGATAGCAGTCTTAATTCTGTGGCTGCAGCAAGTGCCTGTGAATTTTATTTTCAAAAAATGTCATCTTTGGCATCAATTTGTTACCTGACAAAAGAGGGTATCAAATTCTGCTGCTGCTGCTAAGTCACTTCAGTCGTGTCCGACTCTGTGCAACTCCATAGACGGCAGCCCACCAGGCTACCAAGGTAGTCCCTGGAATTCTCCAGGCAAGAACACTGGAGTGGGTTGCCATTTCCTTCTCCAGTGCATGAAAGTGAAAGTGAAGTCGCTCAGTCGTGTCCGACTCTGTTCGACCTCATGGACTGCAGCTTACCTTACCAGGCTCCTCCGTCCATGGGATTTTCCAGGTAAGAGTACTGTAGTGGGTTTCCATTGCCTTCTCTGAAATCAAATTCTAACATGCAGCTAATGTTTGAAAATCCTTTGACTGATACAGTATAGCCTAGATTGTGTATTAAGAGTCTGGAAATGTGACCCATGGAGCCCTAAGAGGCACTTTTTTTTTTTTTTTTTTTAGCATTTCTAACCCAAGTGGCCACCCCAAATAGCTTTTCTAGAGGACAGCCGAGTACTTCCCTGGATTCTTCCATGCGCCCCTGCCTGCCAGCTCCGGAGTTCCCAGCCCTACACAGGCTGCACTTTTAGCACTCAGCACAATGCCAGGCTGGAGCTTCGGGGATGGGAACCTCCAAGAAAGCTCTGTTTGGCATTTGGGCAATCAATGTTCGGCAGAATGCCAATGCTAATCGGTTATTTTGCTCTGGAGAAGGAGAAAAAGGAGGGATAGTCTACAGGCTGATGAATAGGGGAATGACTGACAATATGAGCACTGCATATTGTTGGAGAGATTAAGGAGGCTTGCTGTGAAGTGGTGTTATGGGAGCCAGATAAATTAGCAAAAGCCCATGGGCCCAAGACCTGAAAGAAATAGTGGTGCCTCCAAACAGATGCCCTAGGGCGCACTCAGATGTCTGGCCATTTTCATTGAATTTGTGGTAGGAAAAAGCCAGATCATTCAGTTCAGTTCAGTCGCTCAGTTGTGTCCGACTCTTTGCAACTCCATGGACTGCAGCATGCCAGGCCTCCCTGTTCATCACCAACTCCCGGAGTTTACTCAGACTCATGTCCATTGAGTCGGTGATGCCATTCAAGCATCTCATCCTCTGTTGTCCCCTTCTCTTCCTGCCTTCAATCTTTGCCAGCATCAGGGTCTTTTCAAATGAGTCAGTTCTTCGCCTCAGGTGGCCAAAGTATTGGAGTTTCAGCTTCAGCATCAGTCCTTCTAACAAATATTCAGGACTGATTTCCTTTAGGATGGACTGGTTGGATCTCCTTGCAGTCCAAGGGACTCTCAATAGTCGTCTCCAGCACCACAGTTCAAAAGCATCAATTCCTTGGTATTCAGCTGAACCCTCTTAGTCTGGTACTCCATTCCGGCACTCCAAAGTTTGGCAAATTATCCTTTGCCTCCAAATAGATGCAGAGCCTATTTCTCTGCAGCCTGATTTTAACTCAGGGGCTTCTCTAGTCTGGGCCCTAGCCTAATTCTGAGGACACTTAAGTGGAAGAGTTGACTCCAGGAGTCCCAGAGGATTCCAGATACTCTAGGCAGGAGGTGTTAGAAGATTCTTATTTTGTCACACAAGAGCCAAGCAGGTAAGTAAGAACATTGATCACCAGACAAGGAAGCAGAAATAATCAATTCACTGAAGGATCTCAAGTACGTCTAGGGGATGACTAAGGCTGGAGAAGACACCCAGCCTGCCCTCTTTCAGATTTTTGCCTCTAGAAAAGTCTAAAACTCTCTGAGGTTTTTTGGAATTAGAAGTTCGTAGGTCAGATGGACCTATGGACTGGCAATAATGCCTGGGATGTTACCTTGAATCTGCAGTTTCGCAGTACACACTCATCTGTACCACAGAATATCCCATCAGCACTTTGGGAGACCACTCAGAAGGAATCTGCCTGTGAGAGAAAAAAGGTCCGATCAAAACGTAAGGTAGTACCATAGATTAAAGGATGTGGATTACATTATGCTTCAGTGTATATTTACATACATTTCAATCACACCCCCTTTTTTTTCTTTAACACTTCCCTCCACCAACAGGAGGTGTGGTCACCAGTTGTGGTCACACAAAGAATTTGACCATAAGCAGAAATCTAAATCTTCAATCTAGCCCAGTTTCAGATTATAGTACATGTGAAGTACGTTAAAAAAAAAAAAAGTGGGCGTTTGCTTGCTGTAACTATGGGACATAAGTTACTGAGCTAACTATTGTCATGTCAGATTTTATAAGCAGAATAGCTGATCAACATTTCCTTTGCTTATTTTTAGATATACCTTGGGTAATTTAGGTAAGTTAGCTTCTTTAAATGAATAGCTATAGTACAGAAAGCACATGTAGGAATTGTTTTCTAATTTATGGTAAAGGAGAACACACATTACTTGTATTCCAATTTTTGATATTGGTACTAGATGGTCTGATTATTTGAATGAGACAGATATAATGATATTATATTGTCTTGCTGCAAACTATATCTTCTTAGTGTGTCATAAAAGATTATGAACTATTTCTACTAATAAAGTGTCTCATATAAGATCCCTTTAGCTTCTGGTCAGAAGAAAATGGCAAAAGAAATCGAACTTAGTCTTCTTGATTTCCACAATTTTCCTTCCATCTTTTCTGACATGATAGCTCTTCTGTCCATCTCTTATTATGTTCTTTGTTTTATGCTAATTTATACTCTAGGCCATTCATTTAATACATTCTCTTATCCCCATTTTTAATTGGCATCACTGACAAGTTATACCTTCGCTTATGGTCAGATTCTTTGTGTGGTGGCTATACCTTCTATTGGTGGTGGGAGGTGTTAGGAAAAAAAAGTGTGATTGTAATGTATGTAAATATACACTGAAGCATAATGTGATCCATATCCTTTAATTTTGTTAACACAAAAATGTATGTTGGTTAATTAGAATTTGAGACAGTGCAAACAAATGAAAATCTGTATTGTATAAAGTGATATTTTGAGTTGGACTGAATACTGTATGTTTAGATTTTCTATTAATTTTTTGCAATTATTTATAGTTAATGGGCTTCCCTGGTGGCTGAGATGGTAAAGAATCTGCCTGCAACACAGGAGACCTGGGTTTGATCCCTGAATTGAGAAGATCCCCTGGAGAAGAGAATGGTTACCCACTCCAGTATTCTTGTCTGGAAAATTCCATGGACAGAGGAGCCTCAGGGGCTACAGTCCATAGGATCGCAAAGAGTTGAACATGACTGAGTGAATCACACACACACACACTCACAATGGATTAATAGACCCAACGAGACTCTGTCTACTGTAACTTCAGGTCTGGTTCTTGAAGACTGGATGGACATGGTAGGGCTGTCCATGGCCAGGAAAGTCTTTATATCGGACAGCTAAAGTCGGTGAAACTGGAGAGAGAGTTAAAGTTGTTGACTAAAGGGAGAAACAAAAGATTAAAACCAGAGAAACTATTGGGATAGAGCAAGGTGAGCCTTAAGCAGAAATATGTGGTCAGAATTTGGAGGGAGAATCTGGGAAAGCAGGATGGGGGGATAATGAAAGCATATTGGAGATCTGTTTTTTGGTTGTTGCAGCTGAATGTGAGAAGAGGCTTAATGGTTTAAAGGAGGCTTCTGGGCTTGGCCCCCGTGTAGAGGTGATATTTAAGATGTCTACTCTACCTCCCTGACCAAGACTCTGCTAAAGAGCACTGAAGTTGGGTCTAGGGTCCTCTGCTGGGTCCAGACAGTAAATATTTAGTGCTCAATCATGGAAGGTGGGGTTGGTCCCAGGGAAGAAAGGAGAAGCCACTCTGGGCAGTGGCTATTTGTTAACTGGTAAAGAGAGATTTCAACATTTCTGTGATCAGCAAAGTCTTATTGATAGCATGCCAAGCTGAATTCACTCCTCACCCCCTCAGGCTTTTTCTGTTAGGTGGGATGAGATTGGAACTTCAAGAACCCACGGGAGCTCTGGGTTTTTGAGGCATGATAGTGCTCTGGATGAATTCAGCCTTTCTCTTTGGACTGTAGCCTCAGTGATGACAGGAATTAGGGCCCCTGCATTGTCTTTCCTGGCTCTCCATTTGTGCTTGTCAGATACAGGGTCTTAAAGGTCTAGGTTTCTTTCCAAGAACCCGCGGGAGCTCTGGGTTTTTGAGGCATGATAGTGCTCTGGATGAATTCAGCCTTTCTCTTTGGACTGTAGCCTCAGTGATGACAGGAATTAGGGCCCCTGCATTGTCTTTCCTGGCTCTCCATTTGTGCTTGTCAGATACAGGGTCTTAAAGGTCTAGGTTTCACCCTCCTATTGAAAGTGCTTCCAAATGCAACTCTGATCAAATCCTTCGAGCTTTTCCCACTGCCTACTGGTGTATTGTTTAGTTAGGCCTTTGGCACGGCATAGGAGGCCTTCTGTCACCTCTCTGCTGCCACTCTTCCAGCCTTGTCGCCTGCCATCCTCCATGTGCATTTTCTCCTACTGCACGAATCGGTCTCTCATCACCTCCTTATTCCAGGGTAGATAGCCAGGGTTGCTCGGTAGCGCCTTGGGGGGACCTTATTGCAGACCTACCACACTAAAATGTGAATGTTCACTCACACATCTTCCTCTCACTAGACTGAACTGTTAGAAGGGCAGAGGTTATATCTTTGTGCAGTTAGTATGTAAAGTCTCACCTTGGGGTCCAATAAATATTGATAATAGATGTGCATGAATGAAAATATTAGCTCTGATAAAGGGGATTATTAATAATGCAAATGTAAGGTTATCTCTGACTTGAACTAAATAGATTTTTAAAAATGAACAGATTTTCTGATCTTTAGAGATATGTCCTGATGACTTTAAAAGGTGGTTATTTAGTGATGATGGCTGCACAACTCTAAATATATACTAAAAGCCACTAAATTGTATAGTTTAAAATGGTAATCTTATGATGTGAATTTCATCTCAATTCACAAGTCAACTTCTTACAATTTACTATAGTTATACAAAATGTTGCCATTTGGGGGAAGTTGGGTGAAGGACACGTGGGACATCTTTATACTGTCCTTACAATTTTTTCTATCATGATATAATAAAAAGTTTTATAGTGATTATATTAGTTTTCCTGAGCAAATATGTTTATGGTTTAGTTATGATTTATGGTTTAGAATGACTAGAAAGTTTCCTCGCTTGATTAGGATCCAGTTACTTTTCGATATTATGTAGAGTTTTTAATAAGCAGATAGATACATTTTGTCATATGACACCTGAAAGTAAAATGCTTTCAATTATATTCTAATAAGACAAATTAAGGGTTTAGAAATGATATCTCAGTAGTCTTTTTGTATCCTTTTTTCCATATGATCTTCTGTTCCTCTCCTTATTTTTTTGTGACATGATTAATTACAATTAAAATGAATGTACTGACAAATTATGCATATGATAACATGGTGCCATTCTTATGTGTTAGAGAGTTACTTGATATAGTGTCCATATTATGTACCTTAATTGTAATATGTGTTAATTGATCCATTTAAAATTTTATTGAGTCCTTGGTTCAGTGCTCTGTGATGAGCACTTGATGTGCATTGTTTCATTTACTCATACATATTTAATAGAAAATATTATTGCTCCAACCACCTTTAAGATGAGTACAATAAGGCTTAGAGGTGTTAAATAGCTTGCCCAGTGTTACATAGCTAATCGTTGCACAGGAGCTGGGATTTGAACTTGTGTCTCAGACCTCCGAGTTGTTCTTACGGACTACTCTATGATGAAGCAAGTAGTATAGTCCAGTGGGAAGAACACTGATGTGGGGGAGTCAGGAGCCCTGTGTTAAATGCCTGACTCTGACTGATTTGCTCTGAGGCCTTGAACAGGTAACTTAAGCTTTAAGATGCAACTGAGCCTCTCTCTCATCTGCAAAATGAGACTCAAATAGAAAACCCCTCAAGTCTCTTTTAGCACAAACATTTGTCCATGGCTCAGTGGTGTTTTTCTTCGTGTTCCCTCTGTGAAGGATATTCTTTATAAATGCAGATATTCCTTTTAAAGAAAGAGATGTCAAAAAAGAGCTTGGTGACTGCTGCAGTCTATATTCTGGCCCTATGTTTTGCAGAACACAAAATATGGTTTTCTCTACTCATTCAACAATTAGATTCTAGGGGATTGACTTATGCTCATCAAGTCATAAGTTTTTTCGGTAATCCAGAATCTGTTTGTTAATTATATAGTAAAGTACTGAAAACTAGTTTTTGCCATTGAAGATACTTCTTTTTGGATCAGAGACTTTGAAAACCCAAATTAGAAGCTATTTTGGAAGGCAGAGAAAATCAGATGATTTTGAGGGACATTATTCTAGGTTGTGCCAAAGCCCTTGTAAGCTGTCTCTGCTCCATAGTAGGGTTGTAGTAATTATGTATCTACCAGAATCAGCTTTTCTATCTCCCTTGAATGGTGCTGACTGAATGCTCATAGTCTTCTCTTTAACCCTTTGCCCACTTCTGCCCACTTCATGTGGATTATTGTACATATGTTAATAATGTAATAAGTTAATAAGTGTTTTTTAAAGTTTTTTTGAGATATATCCTAGATGATACTCTGTTTGGATGTTTCTTAAGACTCTACCTGAAATGCCATTTTTCCCTCCTAAGTTAGTCAACTTGGCCAGAGAAATTGATATTATGTTTGTCTTTCAGAAGGAGGCCTTTTTAAAAAACTGATCTCAAATGTTAAGGGGGGAATTCTGCCATAGTCCTCAAATACCACTCTGTCATATAGAGTGGTATGGAGAATTTTATGGACAGAGGAGCCAAGTAGGCTACAGTCTATGTAATCTCAATGATATCCATAGGAGGCATACTCCATATATGCATGGAAATTAACAGTGAATTCTGATGTGTTTTAGAGGTTTCCACTAGTTTATTTGCTCTCAAGTTTCCAGATACTGTTTTCCACTTTGCCTACAATATAAAGTTGCCTTTTTAAAAAGCCAGATTATTGGGATACTCTTTCCATAGAGTAAAAATTCACTCTTTTATAGGTGTACAGTTCTTTGAATTTTAACAAATATATACAGTCGTATAACCAACATATATAGAATATTTTCACTCATGCCCTTGTATGGTCTCTTCCCTCCCACTTCCCTGGATCTCTGTCATGCACTAATTGGGTTTCTGTCCTTATAATTCTGCCTCGTCTACAATGTTGTATAAATAGGATCATACAATATATAATCTTTTGAATCTGACATGGTGAAGAATCTGCCTGCAATGCAGGAGACCCAGGTTTGATCCCTGGTTCAGGAAGATCCCCTGGAAAAGGAAATGGCAACCCACTCCAGTACTCTTGCCTGGAGAATTCCATGGACAGAGGAGCCGAGTGGGCTACAGCCTATGGGGTCACAAAGACTCAGACATGACTGAGTGACTTTCACTTTTTTTCTTTCACTTAGTATAATGCTTTTTTGAGATCTTAATACAAATTATATATCATAAAGTCTGTTTAAGGGATACAATTAAACAATTTTTAGTATATTTACAGAGATCATTAGCATAGTCTAAGAGCATTGATATCACTTCCAATTAGCTGTCATCCTTATTTCTGGTTTCCTCCTCCCAACTCTCTGCCCTTGGCAAACACCAATCTCCTTTCTGTCTATAGATTCTGGACATTTCAACTAGATGGTATCACTCTATATATGGTCTCTTGTAAGTGACTTCTTTCACTTGGCATAATGTTTTAGAGGCTCATCCAAGTAGTAACTTATATAGGTATTTCTTATCACCAAATGATTTTCCATTGTATGGACATATCACATTTTCTTTTATCATTCATTGGTTGATGGAAATTTGTATTCTTTTTGGCTTTTATAAAAAAAATGCTATGATCATTTACACGTTTTTGTGTGGTTGTATGTTTTCATTTCTCTTGGATATGCTGTGAACATTTATATACAAGTTCTTATGTGGAAATATGTTTTTATTTCTCTTGGATAGATACCTAGGAGTGGAATTACTGGGTTCTATGGTGACTTGATGTTTAATGTTTGAGGAATTGCCAAGCAGTTTTTCAGAGTGACTGCATGAGAGTTCCAATTTCTCCACATCCTTTCCACTCACTATTGTCTTTTTGATTATAGCCATTCTATGAGTGTGAAGTAGGATCTCATTGTGGTTTTAATTTGCACTTCCCCGATGACTAAAGATGCTGAATATCTTTTCATGTGCTTATTAGCCTTTTGTGTGTCTTTCTGAGAAATATCTATTCATCTCTTTTGCCCATTTTTTAAACGGGTTGTCTTTGTTATTGAGTTGTAAGAGTTCATTATGGATACAAGTCCTTTATCAGATAGATGATTTGCAGATATTTTATCCTATTTTGTGGGTTGTCTTTTATTTTCTCGATGATATCTTTTGAAGCTTAAAAGGTTTTAATTTATTTAACTGAATTTATTTGGCTGCACTGGGTCTTAGTTGTGGCATGTGGGGTATAGTTCCCTGACCAGGAATTAAACCTGGGCTCCCTGCACTGGGAATGCAGAGTCTTAACCATTGGACCTCCAGGAAGACCCAGAGGTTTTAATTTTGATGAAGTCCAACTTTAATCTTCTTTATTGCTTGTGCTTTGGTTATCATATTTAAGAAATCGCTGACCTAACTCCAGATCAGGGTTTACTCCTATATTTTCTTCTAAGAGTTTTGTGAACATTTGGATCTATGGTCCACTTTGAGTTAATTTTTATGTGTAATGTGAACTAGGGGCCTAAATTTATACTTTCACATGTTGACATCCAGTTGTCCAGTAGTTTTGGTTGGAGAGACTATTCTTTCTCCATCAGATTGTCTCGGTCCCTTTGGCTGAGGCTCAGCAAGACCATAAATGTATGTGTTTATATCTGGATTCTTGTATTCCATTCATCTATCTTTATGCCAGTACCACACTGTCTCACTGTTTGGGTTGCTTTGGCTTTGTGGTAAGTTTTTAAATTGGGAAATGTGAATCCATCAACTTTGTTATTTTTAAAGATCATTTTGACTCTTTTTAGTCCATTGCATTTCTTTATGAATTTTAGGATTTGCTTGTCAATTTCTGCAAAAAAAAAAATCCAGGTGGAATTTTGTACTGAACCTGTAGATCAATTTGGGGAGTGTTGCCATCCCCTTCGGAGAAGGCAGTGGCACCCCACTCCAGTACTCTTCACTCCAGTGTTCTTGCCTGGAGTCCCAGGGACGAGGTAGCCTGGTGGGCTGCCGTCCATGAGGTCGCACAGAGTTGGACATGACTGAAGTGACTTAGCAGCAGCAGCCGCCATCCCCTTAACAGTGTTAAGTCTTCTGCTATATGATCATGGGGTGTATTTCAATTTATTTTGATTTTTTAAAACAATGTTTTGTAGTTTTTCAGTGTGAGCGTAGTGCGTTTGAGATATCTTCATGTTAGTGCATGTGTCAGCATTTTGTCCATATTCTGGATTATATCACAGTTTGTTTATCCATTAACCAATTGATGGACATTTGGGTTAATTCTATTTTTTTTGGCAATTCTGAATAAAACTGTAAATGATATTCACCTGTAGGTTCTTATTTAAACCTGCGTTTTCATTTCATTTGAGTAAATACCTAACAATGAAACTGCTGGTTGTGCATAAGTATATGTGTACCTGTATAAGAAACTGCCAAACTGTTTTCCAAAGTAGTTATACTATTTTGCATTCCCACCAGCAATACATGAGAGTTTCCTTTGCTCCAAGTCCTCACCAGCCTTGGTATTATTAGTTGTTGTTGTTTGTGGTATTTCACTGAAATTTTAATTTTCATTTCTCCAATGATATATGCTATGAATCATAAGATTCATGAAATCCTATACTTTTGGAGTCAGAATAGACATCAAAGAGTTCATTCTTGGTTTTTATGTTGTGTTCCTCAGACATATTTCATGGGCTGTCTGAGGTTGGGCTAGGAGGTTGGGGAACTGAGGAGCATTCTGAGTGGGTGTGGATCTGAGCTCCCTGCCCTGAAGAGCTCTACTTTCCCCATTTTTATATTGAATTCCCATGTAATATGTTATTAGAAAAAATACCTCTGTGGAAAAAAAATGTTTGAAAGCTTAAGAATTCTTTTTCTAGAGGACAAAACTGAGACCCAGAAAGATAAATTGACTTAAGGTCATATCTGGAGTAGGCTCATAATCCAGTGATCTTTATTTTGCAAAGTATTGTCTTGTCAACATGACTCTCAAATTCTAGTATTTATTGGCTTGAGGAAGAATTATCATTAAAAGCCTCATTAAGATTTGTTAAAATCATAAATATTTAAAAAACAAGTTTCTCTTATACTGAAAAATAGTACATCAAAACTAAGTCATCTTTCATGAGTTAGCTGCACTCAAAATGTTGGTTTTTTTTTTTTCTTCCTTTAGGAAACCAATTTCTAGTACAAAACCTTTTTAAATTATTGTGGTTAGTTTCTAAGTGGTGTTGAAAATGTGGCACAACTGTCAGAGGTTATAAATGACAATACATTATGAAAATAGGTGCGGGAACAAGAAGGGATTTACCTTGGGGAAACAGACATTATATTCTGTTATCAGTTTTGACAAATACCTGCAATGGCTCATCAATGTTGAAAGGGTAAAATTGAATTCATTAGGTGCAATCATAATGGTTAGAATAAGTTATATTTTAGAAGAAGGGTTCAGTTCTGAAATCCTTCCTTTATTGAGATTTTTCCAGAAATTACTAGAGTGTGAAAGCAATTCTATGCTGACAGTCTGAGATTGGCTTCAGGACTGATGAGTAAGCAGTGAGTGATTAGATTGACCAGAATTTTATTAGAATGCCTTCGGTGGATTTGAGTAGAAGTTTTATTTACTAAAGGTATTGTTAAAGGTGCATCATATTTGGACTCAGAAAACTTAAAAATCACATCTTAGTTCTGCTTCATATCACATTTGTGACCTTGAATGAGTTACTTCTGTGACTTTTTCAGGTTTTTTTTTTTTAATTCAGTTATAAGGAATGACAGTGATATCCACCCAGCCTACTTTTCCTAGTTGTATAAGGGGAGAAAAAAATAAGAAAAAATATGAAAGTACTTTGTAAATTTTAAAGTATTATTCAGATGTAGTGTTATTATAAAAACTTTTAGAATTGTGATACATGCAGGATTTTTAAATGGTTTTTCTTCCTGATATTTGGCCATAAGTTACTTGCCTTTTTTTTTAAATTGAAGTGTAGAATTACAGTGTTGTTATATCAGGTGTACAGCAAAGTGATTGTTTCATATATATCATTCTTTTTCAGATTCTTTTCTGTTATAGATTATTGTTAGATTCTGAGTACAGTAGGTCCTTGTTATTCATCTATAGTAGTGTGTATCTGTTAATCCAAAACTCCTGATTTATGCCCCTGCTAACCATAAATTTATTTTCTACGCCTGTGAGTCCACTTCTGTTTTGTAAATAAGTTCATTTATGTCCTTTTTTTAAACTTCTGTATATAAGTGAGAGCATATGATATTTGTCTTTAACTTCACTTAGTATAAATCTTTAGGTTCATCCTTGTTGCTGTAAATTGCATTGTTTTGTTCTTTTTTATAAGTAAAGTCGCTCCGTCGTGTCCGACTCTTTGCGACCCCATGGACTGTAGCCTACCAGGCTCCTCCCTCCATGGGATTCTCCAGGCAAGAGTACTGGAGTGGGTTGCCATTTATGGCCGAGTAATATTCCATTTTGTGTATATCTGTGTGTGTATATACACACATTTTGTGTATATGTGTGTGTGTATATACACACACATACAGACTATGTCTTCTTTATCCATTCTTCTGTTCATGGACGATTAGACTCCTTCCTTTTCTTGGCTTTTGCAAACAATGCTTCTATGAACATATGGGTGCATTTATCTTTCAAATTAGTTTTCATCTTTTCCAGATAACGCCCAGGAGTGGGATTGGTGGATCATATGGTAGCTCTATTTTTAGTTTCTTTGAGGAACCTCCATGTTTCCCATAGTTTCTACACTGATTTGCTTTCCCACCAACAATATAAAAGGGTTCCCTTTTCTCCACACCCTCTCCAGCATTTATTATTTGTAGACTTTTTAATGATCGCCATCATGACTGGTGTGAGGGGAAAGGAAATACCTCATTGCAGTTTTGATTTGCATTTCTGTAGTAATTAGTGATGTTGAGCAGCTTTTCATGTGCCTATTGGCCATTTGTATGTCGTCTTTGGAGAAATGTCTGTTCAAGTCTTTTGCCCAGTTTTTGATTGGGTTGTTTTTTGTTTTTTTTTTTTTGATATTATGCTGTTTGTATATTTTGGAAATCAATCTCTTGTCAGTCAAATCATTCATAAATATTTTATCCCATTCCATAGGTTGTCTTTTCATTTTGTTTATAGTTTCCTGTGCTGTGCAAAAACTTTTAAGTTTAGTTAGGTTCTATTTGTTTATTACAATACTTAGATTCTTTTTACCTCTGTCTCATGCCTTTAGTTTCTACGGGAAGTTTTCCGCCACCTTCAGTTCAGTTCAGTTCAGTTCAGTCGCTCAGTCTTGTCCGACTCTTCGCGACCCTATGAATGGCAGCACGCCAGGCCTCCCTGTCCATCACCAACTCCCGGAGTTCCCTCAGACTCATGTCCCTCGAGTCCGTGATGCCATCCAGCCATCTCATCCTCGGTCTCGTTCCCTTCTCCTCCTGCCCCCAATCCCTCCCAGCATCAGAGTCTTTTCCAATGAGTCAACTCTTCGCATGAGGTGGCCAAAGTACTGGAGTTTCAGCTTCAGCATCATTCCTTCCAAGGAAATCCCAGGGTTGATCTCCTTCAGAGTGGACTGGTTGGATCTCCTTGCAGTCCAAGAGACTCTCAAGAGTCTTCTCCAACACCACAGTTCAAAAGCATCAGTTCTTCAGCGCTCAGCCTTCTTCACAGTCCAACTCTCACATCCATACATGACCACAGGAAAAACCATAGCCTTGACTAGACGGACCTTAGTCGGCAAAGTAATGTCTCTGCTTTTGAATATGCTATCTAGGTT